>JABASD010000083.1:0-130385 GCA_019776165.1 Pogonognathellus flavescens | reverse complement strand
ACAAAAACCCCTTACCCGCCTAATCATTCCCGGGTTTCAAAATCGCGGAATTATAGTGAACAAAATAGGAGTATTCACCCTCTGTAATCTCTATAGTATTACTATAGTTACTTTGGCCTAGAATATAGTTGTAATACACATGCTGTCATGAACAAGCGTGGCATATAATAAAAAATATTACAACGTGATTTTCAAGGTACAAAAAAACAGTAACAAAATCAGTAGCACAATCAAGGTTGACATATTTGGATGAAACGTACGAACCATTTATGAAGTACATGAAAGATGCATTAAGAAAGTATTAGAGAGTATTAATTTTCTGGAAAACTACAACGATACAAATGCATAAACAATTAATACATTACGTAGTAGAAATACATTTAAAAACTTCTAGCAGAGACCATTACTAAATGATTGTAGAGTAGATACTCTACTGCTTTCAGCCGCTGTATGAATATCTCACACAGAGACGGAAACCACATCAACCTAACTGAATGAGAACAAAGCTGCAAATTGAGACGCTTTACAATGAAGTATTTAATTTTGTATATGCATTACAATTATAAATGCAACCAGCATTTACTTCGCATACAAAGTTGGAGCTTTAAACGAGAAACAAAATTTTCAATTGCAAAATGCTGAAAATGAATGTTGAAGAGCACAGAAGGGAGAGAGAAAGTAGAAATTACACAAAGACACAAATTAAAGCAATTTAACAACTCAATTTCTGCCCTACCATAATTTATCGACTGCAAGCATGCCCTAGCATGTGCTTATAATTTATAAGGTTATAAGTGGAGGCAGTGGTGTGTGAATATTAAAGATACTTAGACATTTAACACATCACTACGTAACGTATCACTACTGTGTTGAGCAACAATAACAGTATAAAATACTTTCTCTTTGCTTTTCCTACAATAAGGAGAAGAATTAGCAGAAACTTTTCCATTTTTTCATGTGTGCTTTTAAAAGGGAGTGAAATACGAGTAATGTTGGACACATCACGACGTAATAATAAAGAGTCATGACAGACGACTTTAGTATACAGGAGAAAGATGGGTGTAGGTAGTTTGGGTTGTTCGTACCTCCATATAGAGCCTAGTGTAGTACCTCTTATTAAGTCTCCGACTTTTATTTCTTTCTCAAGTGACATTTTTACTGCGAACTTATTGCGTATAGAGACTCATAATCACACAGAGCGTTGTTTTATATACGCTGCAATAATAATAAAGTAAAAATAGAAAGTAACCTGGTAAAGAAAGTTTTTCTCCGGACCTCTGCCCTTGAAAGAATTAGATCCGGATAATGGGTGGCCTAAGATGAGTTCTTTAATAAAAGTGCGATCGATATCCGTGAGATTATCTTCCACGAACCATTCCCAAAGACCATTGTCGTCGATCATATAATCAAGCATCCGAATGGACATCTCCTCGTGCTAAAGAAATACAAGAAATAATCGAAAACATTTCATAAGAGAATTTCAGCACATCATCATCATCGTCTCGTCACTCCCAGCTTTATAAGCCCATCTTTCGCACAAATAACATCACTATACAATATCACCTCTATATGAATTCAAGTAAACAAAATCAAAAGGAGATAAAGAAAAGTTCATCACAAGGAAGGAGCCATCACCGAATATACACAAAAACTACTCCAACATGCCACAACTATCAGTCGCACCAACTGTCTCTGTATGAAGTTTCTCCTTTCTTGTTTCTATACACAGACTGGCTTTCTCTCCCCGGTCTGTCGCTAAAAGAGTTTATTATTTACTGTTTACAATTGAGAAGTAGATCTACTAAACGACGTGACTGGCCTAGTTATTTGTATACAATCCACCTGCACCTTCTTACGTACCATCTAAATTACATCACTGTATCTGTTATACATACGTATTATATTCCTATCTACTTATATAATATGAAAGTAAATCACACCTTGGAAAATATCGGAGTTTCTCTGTGTGTGTGTGTGTGCTACATTATTATTACCTCTTTTATCTGTTACTTAAGAGCTAAGAATACGATGCATCTGCAAGGAATACTACAACACACACTGCATAAAATAGTTAAGTTGGTAATGATCCTGCTGATTGCGCGAAGGGCAGTGTGGCATTAGACATTACTCCACATTAGAGATGTCTACTGTCTACCAAATATCCAGTTCGACTCAACAATAAACACAAAAATATGCACATACTTAATTGTCTGCATATTTTCATGGATTTTATTATAAACAATTCAAGTCCTGTTGCAAATGTGTGGAAACGCCAATAATAATTAAGTATAAAATGCTGGTTTCATTAATTATGTTTTCATTGTACAAAATTAACTGCTATATATAAACACGGATTATGTATCCGTTTATTGGCAGATGCAATTCAAGGTTAAGAAGTAATTACTGAAACATAATTTACAAAGCACTGAAAACATTGACACGTACTATAACGGTTGGGATTAGGACCACTAATGATATATTCGATGATTTCTCTGGAATGGAAAGTCGAATTGAAAATGCCATCGGAGCATTTGAAGCTAAAGATAATATGCTCTATGATAATGTACTCTTTTTTAGTTTTTCGAACAAATGTCAAATGCTATAGCTCATAAAAGTGCGAAATTGGTGCTACCAAGCGTTAAGTACAGAGAATGAGATTTAGAAGCGAAGTTCTAAAATTTGGACATCTCTAGGATGAAGTAGTACCTAACTACTAGCTCTTAGATGAGTTGGCAATGATGTTTTATTGGGATGGCTTTATGTTTAAGCTGGCGTTATTACTTAAGGTTACGTACCGTATAGTCAGCTTTATAATGCTTCATAAAATGCTCCCAGGTGTGAGAAAATGGTCCGTGGCCTAAATCGTGACAAAGTCCAGCAATATAAAGACACAAAATATCTTTATCATTGATTTTCAAAGTAGGTTGGTTTTTCTGTAATATACGACAGTACTGCCCAGCCAAATACGATGTTCTGAGAAAAAAATAAATGAATTAAACATTATAAGAGAATATAAAGTCACAAGTTCTGATATTTTTACCATTATAGTACCTACTTATTACTTCTTAAGCTTTAGAATTTCATATAGCCTACATCTGGGTTAAATATGTCTCCAAATCATTACCTCCGAAATTATCATAACCGTGGGTTGACATTACTTAAACTGATTTTTATATATTTACAAAAACTGAATTGGTTCAGTCTTTTCTTTGCTGTTCACTTTCAAAAGTTATAAATAAGCAACCATGAATGAGGCTAAAAATAATTTATTACCCCCTTCTGTATGAATGATTCTAGTATTCGTTTTATCTGCATAATCAGCCTTCTTTACCTTGACGAATATTTATTTTAGAAATTGAACAATTTAAAGCACTTTGTGAAAGGAGTTAATTTGATATCGGGCCTACCTCTTAACGAGCTGATTATTATGCTTAATATAAAGTTCTTTACACTTCAAAGGTAATGCAGAGCGTGGGGTTATAAGCACAATAATTTTAGATACGGTGGTGACCCAAATGATTATTATTGGCTAAAAGTTAGGTAGTTTGTAATTTGTAATGTAATTCTGTTTAACATCTCATTCACTGGCAGCGAACATTCAGACGGCAGCTGTTGCAGTTCTCAAGATCTTTGTCAATATACTTTTCCGAGAGATTAAACTTTTCCCATAATCAACGAGTTTTCATGCCATAAAAGATTTAGGTATGCCACTTGAGAGCTTGTGGGCGGTCCCAGTGACGGGTATATAGTATGTGTTGTTGGTTAAACTTCATGCAATGTACCTGCTATAGCTATAGCATTTATATAGCTCATATCACATTGTTATCATCATCATCAATTCTTCTTTTGAGAGAATTGCAGCTGAAACCACTCTGCTCAAGTAATAAAAATTAAGGAAAGAAAATGGCACGGAGCGTGAAGAGAAGAAAGACAAAGTTTGTAGATCTCTCTGTATATAAAGCTGTAATGTAAATATGATCAGTATAATCATCCCCATCATAAGGAGCAGCCAAAATATTCTTTCAACTCATGACCCACTGATGCAAATCTCTCATTCAACATTTTTAAAAATTCTAAGACTTATAAGTAGGAGTGGTAAAATGTTTGTTAAATGGTAAGGCTTCAGATTTTCTGCCACAAAAATGAACACCCAATAACTTTCTATTCAAACAGTCTCAAGTTGATAATGAGCCATTATTTGTAGAGAAATAAGTGCAACAGCGACGAGAGATTTTAACAACCAATGCAAGGTTATATCCTCCCAGCTGCCACTACATTTTAATCTAAATCTCGTGTGTTAAAACAATTATTTGCTGTTTGCATAAGAGTGATTCAGAAATTCATGTTCATATCACTAACATAGTCTCTAGTGAGAAATGAAGTGAAAGAAACGCACTTTTACCTTACCCGTGCAGGTTTTAGTTCAGGTATTACAACAAGTATTAATTTTTCATAATATGTACAATTATTGTAGTCAAAATTAGCTTGTTTGTAAGCTTCAATTAAATTGATGAAGACAAACAAGTTTTGAACACGCCTACTGGACAAAATGTTTAACCAGATCAGAGTTCACAGAGTTCAAATAAATATTTCTAGAGCGGATTACCATGTAAGAACAGTACCAATGTAAGTAAACAATTGTCTGTCTCATAAGGTATGGAAATAAGCTCATAATTAAAAATTTCCGTACCTGTTATGGCAACGGTTTACCTACATTGAACAGTACATTGTATTTGATTGTATGTAGCATGCACCGTAAAGGTATACATCAATATTGTGCTTTGTACTTATGTGAGATTAGATTATGTATAATTAAACCAGGGCATGGGGCAGGAGGATCAAAATCCATTTAATCCATTAAACATCTTGTTTTGTACTATTTACATACCAAATCCATGCAAAAATGCAAAATGTTATTGTGTCAATGAATATTATTTACCTCCTATGTATATTCAATTTTAGGGCTTATTTATATAAACCATTTTGTTTACCTTTCCTCTAATCTAATTTAAAATGCAACTCAGATATTCTGAATTTCAGAATATATTTAATGTTATTGCTTATCATAATTGGTTAGCTTAAAATTGAGCTTTTTACTTACTTTTATCAAAACTAATTGCATAGTTATGTTATAATTACATTTAATCATAACCATCAAACTGTTATTCTTACCTATCTATTCCATACGGATATTCACCTACCTATTCTAGTCATAATAACTCATACTGCTACTGTCTGAGTACTTACATGTACATGTGTACAAAATGCTACAACTTCATTATTGTGCAATCACTATGCATGTTTTCTTTTCTTACTGCCAATACATGCTGATACATTAATTATTTCCAATCTAAATTGGTTTTCCAAGCTTATTCTCACACGCCTCAGTGTTATTTGGCGAAACAATGATGTAATCGGATGTAATCGGATGCAATCAATTTAATGCATTTGCTTAATATTTGTTTTTGAAGAGAGAAATTCCCACAATTCCCAGTTGTCACATAAAACCCTCTTCAACTCAACATTTAAAGCAAAACATTCCAAGATAAATGAACTAAACAAGGAGCTTTTAACTCCAATTTGCGAAAGTAATTTTCCTGTAACATTATTGAAATGGCATTTTGAGAGCTATATATTTATATTGTCATTTCAATTACCATACCATAAGTACATGAACAATCGTCCCAACCCATACTCGTAAAATGCTTATTGTTACTCTCATTTTACCAATTGGTGCATTTAGTTTACGGAAATACAACTAGCCAACAATTTCAATCGATTGTGACAAAAATGGGTCACTATCTGACTGGTTTTAGTGGTTTTGCATAGAAATTGCACTCAATTCTGAATTTAATGTACATTAGCATGCAATGCACCTAATATCACCTTAATTTTAAGTTTCTATACAATGCATTAATAAGGTAACCCCGGTAAACGTTACATATTACATGGGGAATATTGGGAATTGAGGGAATGAAAGTTTATACGTAAGTAAAGTGAATGTAGAACATACCCAATGCAGTGCTCAAAGCGGTTGTGAGAGGCTGAGGGAAAGACGTGGTAACATAATCCCACTTGTTTCAGATTTCGCAAACGTTGAAACTGAGGAGTGTTGATGATTCGATTACACAAGGCTGGCAGCTCCGTATGCGTGCCGTGAATGGTGTCATTATAAATTTTCGTTTTTTCCATGTAAGCGGTTGTAAAACTTCGGTCCAGTCCCTCATCCGATTCGGAAGAAGAATTATCTGGTGGTGTATGAGACATTTTCCTACCAACTTCTTTCAGACGCCGTATATCCAACTTTAAACAATAAAACACAATTTATTTTTCCATTCAATCGACAAAAATTCAAAAAAGTAGTCCTGAAGGATTAGGATTCAAATGTGTATTCCTATAAAGAATTATTTGATTTACACAAACTGGAATATCTTTGCACATTTACGTGTACTAAAGTTGCTACAACAATGAGTAGTGTTGTGTATCCGCAAGATGTACTCATAAATTAACACCTATACATACATTATACACTAGAATGTGTCTCTCTTCCTTAAATCTGTATGCACTAAAAATGCCTCTCCATTATGCACATAGGACTTGCACAATACATAATGCTTCTTTGAAATTTTTTAAACTGCTTTTGCGTTGTAGTTTCCTTACTCTTTTACATGCTTTTATTGTAAGCAATCAATTAGGGTAGTGTGATATAATGTGACGTAATAAGATTAGTGCTATTAAAAAACGACACAATGACAAAGCTAATGGAGACAATTTTTGAATTGAGTAATGCGCTAATAAATCACTGCACCACTGTGCACTGTTTATACTTAGGTTGCAAACTGCAAAATGTTACGTTAACAATAAAACACTTCGCAGGGAAAACTAACAGTCATCTCGATTAATCCTATAATATACGGAGGCTACAAATAAATACTTAACCTATTTTATGCTTATGTCTCCGTGAACGAAGGCGAAGAATCTGTTACACGCTACATAAAATGTAATTTCTCGCTTGACTACAACTAAAAATATGTGAATCGAATCGAAGAGAAGACATTTTGCAATATTATACAACACAGATGTTATTTACGGACAAGTTTCAATCCCTAACCTATTTAGTAAAAATGAAATTCGTTGTTGGTATCAAAATAGAAGGACTTACAAATAAAGATGATGAATTGCACTGCTCTACATAAAACCAGTATTTAATTTTCTGTTAGTGAGCTCAGACAACAGAATTTCTTCTATGACGATTTATTCGTTTCAGCGGATTCCAAAGAGGGGAAAATGTGATGAAGCCAAGAACTGAAGTCTACATGCACTAACTGTACTGTGTCTGGCCGTCGTTGTGAGAGTGGTATAGACAGAGCGGCTGAAACAATCACGATGGACAATGCGACTATTGTTAGGATGACTTTTGAGAAACTGTAAATGAAATAATAAGCCAAGCCGCAGTTAAATGAGACTGAAGAACGGTGTTATACAGGGAGAGCCGAGAGAGGAGTCTTTCAGTTCTTCCACGGTTAAAATAAACTCTGCGTTACATTCTTATTGGTACTAATATACTTATACCTTTACTCCCTATAATCAGACAGTACGTGACATGTATCGCATACCAACCTTCATTATCACTATCACACACAAATCCATTATGCACGCATAATCACAATGAGTGCATGATGTCATGTCTTTTGAAGTATGTACATCCTCCTGACATACATTGTACATATAAATATGCACATAATCCTCAGTAATGTAACAGATTTATATAAAGCCTAATAATGCTTTAATTTTTATTGTCATATTTGCATAACTATACAATCTGTCTATTATGATTTAAAGTACGTTTAACAAGAGACAGAAAACTGGACACATTGGACATAGACAATTACAACTATACAAAGTTTTTGCTTTTTACAATGGCACGTCATAAGGCCATGGCTTAAAGCTGTAAAGCTTGGTCTACAAAGCAGAGCAGTAGTAAGGTCAGTGATAATCTCATAATGCTTTGGCTTTGTGTTTTACCCTCCTTCGCAACTGCTGCCCGTTTTGTCAATAATTAAATTACGTGGACGCATGGTGTGGACGTGGAATCCCTTTGGGAGGAAGCTTTTGTTATGTTATCTTTATATACCACAACAACCTTCGTTTGTGGCGTACATCGATTTTCTACAATTAACAGAACTCAATGCACATTGTACTCTATACTTCGAATGTCCTCTTAAAGATAGTCAAAACTACACCTGTAGAACTACATCTCACTCAGCTTTAAAGGATCGGTCACCGCCTGTCACTAATAAGCACCTAATTATGTTCATTTTGTTTATACAACATTATGAGTGATATCATTGCATTGGACATTTTCAACGTTTCTATGTAGTGGTTAGTATAGTATCTACATACATAGTACGGTTTAACATAATTATTATGTCCCGATTTATATATATGTATAGGGGGAGTCAGTCAGTGACCGGCCCGGCACGGGACGCGTTAACGCGCCCTTATCATAACCCATCGGCATTGTTAATAGGAAGATAAGGTCACTTCCTCTATCTCATTGTCAGTTAAAATTAATATATATTATCTGTATGATATGTAAATTATGTAATTTCTTGTGTAGTATACAAACTAGATTTAAAGACAGGTCAAGTTGAACTTAAACAATTTAACATGATATTTTATGCAAGTGTGTGAATGCATTGAATGCATAAGTATAGTGTATAGTAGTAAAGGTATACCGTTTACCGCATTAATGATACAGCTATAGCTTTGGGATATGCAAGCAATTAATGCAATGTGCAGGCTACTAAAAGCAAATTATTTCCTAAAAGGTAAATGCCAACTTTTCTTGCTCAAAATGTTAATTGCATACTGTACACTGTGCCACTGTGCCGTGCCCATATGTAGTTTGTGGTGGTGTGGTGGGCTAAGAACGAATATAATTAGTACATCTTACGTTTTGTGCGTGGAGAGTTTGAAGACCCATTAAAGTGGCAAGCGAATGTTTACACAAGGGTCCCAAATAAGCCAACCTTCTCAGATGCATTGTGCAATATTTGCAATGCTGAGTTGTAAAACGAACTTGAACTAACTATGCCAGTCTACACTCATTTTAACTGAACAAGGCATGAAAAACTTAAATCCGATATGCACAAACGTAATTAAAATCCAAATGCAGTAGTTAATATTATAGGACGAAGAGTAAGCACAGCTCTGCAAGAAGTCTGGACAACCAAACATAGCAAAAGGATAGTCTAGATATTATACTTGCACTATTTGACATTTAATGACTGTAAGGACATCCTTCCGGTTTCACTTCTACAAAAGAACAGATTTTAGTTGTTTCTAATGTCGTCTGGTCTTTCCAGTGAAGTGCAATTTGTTTGTGAAAGCAAACAAAACGCAATAACATGGCATTCTTCGAAAAGTCTCATCTCAAGTCTCATCAAATCCGAAAAATGTGGCTTGAGTTGATTTGAGATGAGGATTGAGGTAGAGGTGGTGCATTCGCCTGCCAGTGCCAGCCAACACGTTGTGTGGTAACTTCACTAACTTCACTTTCATTCAAGTCTACTTCAGCTGATAACTCTGAACAACACACCGCGGCAGCTGAAGATTGTTTTGTAATTCCATGTGAAATCACCGAAACGTGGTTGTAAGAACTTTTAACTGTTTTGTTAAAGTTAGTTCACATTGTGCTCTCATATTATATATTAGATATTAGACGACAGTGCAGTGTTGACACTGTAAACCTGCCAAGTGTATTCTACTACACGTTTCACACTTTTGTTTACTAAACCCTACAAACCTTGTTGGCTAACAGCTATAATTTATAAATACAAATACACCGAGTTAAAATTAAATCTTACCTTGATTCTGGGCTTCTTCGGTCATTTCAATCTGTAACATCTGACTGAAGAGTGTAGCACTGTAACTAAACTTCTTAAGGCAGTTAAAGGAAGGTAAATAAATAAATACCTACAGTTAAACGAGTAAAAAATTTCCCTATGTCACTTACGTAATAATTAAGGTGTATGTATATCGATTTGCCAAAAGCAGACTGATTTCACCATATGAATGGATGTAACATATAAAACTACATTTTTCCTTACCACAGAATAATTAGAATGGAGAATGACTTTGAGGAAGAAACTCGTAAACTTGCCAAAAGAGCTAAAAGAATTGCAATCGATGACGAGGACGTCGGGAAGTGGGACACAGTAGTAAGCGCCTTTTCAGAACATTTGCAAACGATAGAAAGCGGGACTTTCATACACCCGAATTCCAGTAAGTCAGGGACAAAACCGAAGAAACCTCTTATTACAGTATTCTCAGAAATCTCACAGTAAGTAAATAACATTTTATATCCCACTACCACTATATATGCTAAAAAAGTATGCATATTCTATCCGTATTTCATAATTATTATAAAACCTGGTTGGTTTTGCAGTAATGAAGAATCAATCGTTTGTGGTCTAACGAATGCTGAAATCATAATCATTAATCCATCCAACCTAAGCCATTCGATTTCCGAGTCAACCGTAAATCAGAGGAGAAAGCACAGTGGACTTTCTTGTATAAGGTAATGTCAAAATGTCAATTGCAAAAACACGTGGGACTTATAATGATTAGGTAACTCATAAATGTGTTTTCAAATGAAGTTAATAATAATTATGTCGTAAACAGATGTAGTAATACGAACGGGAACACTTTCTTCAGTGGGAGCGACATAGAGGGAAATATTTTACTTTGGGATACCCGGGAAAGTGGAGTGAAAGCTTCGCAAAAGTTTGATATCAGTAAGTTCACGCGTTAATTTTCCTCCAAGTGCACAGATAATAATTATTTTATTGCTCTCTGTAAGTATTTATTACTTTCTTCACCTATTTAATTCATTCCTAGACGATTATATGTAATATTTATAGATGCAAGTGCTGTGAAAGGCAGTCAAGGAGCAAGTTCCTCCAGTGAAAGTTTATCAAAAGCAATTTTAAGTTTAGATGTAAGTTGCAACGATCAACTTATTTGCGGAGGCACAGAACTTACTAATGAAGACAGCTACTTGTTTTTCTGGGACATTCGTTCGCATAAATTGTTAGGAGCTTACTGGGAATCTCACTCTGATGATGTGACAGCTGTTAAATTCCACCCAACTCAACCGCACACTTTGGCTTCTGGTTCAACTGATGGATTACTCAATGTGTTCAGTTTGCTAGAAACTGAAGAAGACGATGCGTTACTTTTTAGCTTTAACACAGAATCAAGTGTGGTGAGTAAATAGGCCAATCACATTTACTTTTACTTTTTAACATACAACTTTCTCCTAGTAGCAAACCAGAAGCCATAATTTGTTCTACTAAATGTATACTCAATTGTGTATAATCATATCAAACGAATGTAAACTTTTTAAAGTCCGGAAGAAAATACTAATTTTGATTGTATATATTACACAGGACTCAATTCATTGGAATAATGCTAGTTCTGGACCCACCTCAAACCTATCGTGCCTTACGCACACGAATGACTTACATATATGGGACACCGAGTCCGGAGATTTAGTGACCAAATTCTCCAGGACGTCTATCGCAGAATCAATGATGGTTAGACTGAATATTATTATGTTATGACCGTATTAAAGGAGAAACAACATTATAGCTTACGTTTTTATAACTTGAATTTAAACAAAATTGAGTGAGCTGGTGTAGTCAAGTTTATAAGGATAAAAAATCCTTATTACAGTTACACATTAAAAAAGCATATTATAAAATTATAATGGTGGAGGGGAGATTCAGGGGACTATTCAGGTCATCCTAAAATGCACAAGAGATGGTCAAACGTATAATTGAGTAATCTGTTTTGTAACTTTCAGAGGAGTAATCCTGAAGCTGTTCATGTCAATGGCTGTTATAAAACTGATCAAGACTCGACTGGTCTGCTTACTTGCTCCTTATCTGGGTAAATCATTACTTTATACGGCAAATATCCCAGTTGACTCGAAATCGTGTAGACTTATCGTAAAAACCCTACCACAGTACACAAAAGTATTGAATAAATGTTGTCTACCTTGTGCCAGTATTTTACCTTTTTATCTGTATATAAAAATTCATTTAAATTGTATAGCGAATGTGCAAGATTGTTGGAACTCACTGGAAATGAACTACGTCCTAAAAGTCTCTTTCTAGACCAGAAGGCTGTTATTCAAACAGCACAATTTTTGACAAAAGTAAGAAACCACCTCATATGAAAATCATACAACGTATCCACTAGAATTGCTAACAAATCGCTTGAGAATCGTTCCTGCAGCTTTACGAACTGTTTATATTAACCTGTCTACTTTTTGTGGTAATTTCAGAAGAATCGTTGGATTACTTTTGATGAAGACGGATGCGTGAAACTATGGGCGCCGACTGCAAAGCAAACTGATGATGTACAACCCTCTGGGGTAAGTAGTGAAACATTCATACACTAATATGTGACAGCAAAACAATTATTACAGTTTTTATTGATCAAAGTACGAAAGAAAAGAACTACAATGTGATCTACCCATTAAAACTAAGTTGTACTGGTTCATAACTAGTGAACAATAATCTACGAAGCCTAAGTGAAATCAAACATTACAGAGCAGGAGAAATTACAGGCACACTGAATCGAGAGACAATACATGATACGATACATACAGACAATATTTAATTAACCTTCATATTTTTTAACCTTAAATATCCAGTTAATAGCTACAGCTAACAATAAATATTAATTACGATTGCACATAATAATGGTTCATGTTGTAGCAGTAATTAAGTTCCTAAATAGTAAACACCATTTTCAAACTAATTACTAATTAACCATAGATCTCTCGTCGAATACAATTACATATGTATTTATAGGTAGGTACACTAAAGACTGTGGGTTATAGTTACGTTAAGTGCTATTATGAATTCAATTTTCATCTTCCATTGTTGGTATATCTTAGTATTTAGTTAAAAGAGAAGACGCAAATTCGCATCTCTGTTACATTATCTATATATACTAAAATACTCACACCGAGACAAAATAAATTACCAACAATACCAAAAACTTGAGACAAAGATTTGTATGTATTTGACACACTTTAACCATGCAAGTGAAATATTTAACAAGACGTGAACTAATTGACTTTTTTGTTTTCAGGCTGCTGGTGGAAAGAATAAGAGAAGATTTCAGCCATATTCTAGAGACAAACACGTTAAAAATAAATAGTGAACTACTCTATATTTTTTGGTATTTTCAATATCTGCGTCGTTTCATCGCTACATTCGTGTAACTGGAATAGCATAGCATTATATTTTAATGTAACATAACATCATGTTTAATTAATAGCTGTAATAAATATTATTCTTATTCCGAAATCGTGTTCGGATGATCTAAATTTTATCTAGACCTTTTAAATCCTAGATGTATGAAACATATTATAGTGACGTTGTTTTATTGACAATAGTATTCGTTTTCCCGACGAGTCACTTTAATAATCTTTCCTTTTCATACAACTGTAGGGTGCGTAATGCGAAACGTTTTGCGCTACATACAATGCATACATCTTATCTAATATTTCGGATTTTTATCAACATTATTTTGAATAGCGAAATAAACACTAATTTATAAATGAGGGAAACAATACACTTTCGATAGAATATTATAGCTTAGTTCCGTATTAACAAACCATAATTATTGTTACTGTAATGCGCGTTATACTTTTGTTTTTTACATAATTACTTTACATGCATTCGGGAATCACGTTTGCGTTTGTTGACTCGATGATTTCAAAGCTTGTAGGTGAAAGCTGCATTTTAAGAGCAGTTTTAATACAGTTTGTATTATGACGTTCTCTTGACGGAAATAACCTTTGGGATTGATCTGAAATTGACAATTATTATGAATAAACATGCAATGGGTGTTTGTGATGAAAGATTGGCGGTACTAGTTAGTATGACGTATAATTCTGCATATTGTATTCTATTGTATTCTATGACTGTCGAGTTAAAACACTGCACTGTCTTACTGAAGATACCCGATCAGCCTATAAATACATAAAAAATCGAACATGTAAAACTTTGCTATAATACAAATATTGTTGTAAATATATAATTGTGTAAGTAATATGGACAAACCGGAAATGAATCGTTTTTGCTGCCAAGAGTCGATTGACCTCTGCCGTATCTGTCAAAGGCAGCGTAAAGAATGGACTTTCATTGTTCTGCTCTGTGAACTCAAACTGATGGATCTTGGGGTTGAGCTTCATATCGCCAAAAGGTCCTTTGAGAACAACGAAATGCAAGTCCAGGGCAGATGCTGGCTTTGTCTTGAGAATCAGCTGTAAAATAAAAGTTCTAGTTCAAATACTGTTCAATACATGTATCATAATGGAAAATTCCCATCTTCATTCCAATCTTGAATACTCAAAAGCTATTTGTAATTATATAATGCGGTTGTTACTGACCTGGTATGTGATTTGCCTGTCACAACTCTGAGTAGGGTCACGTTGCGAGTTGTTAATCCTTGCTTTAACCACCCATTGGTTATTAAAAGCCGAAAATCGGCTTGTCTCATAGTATAGTTTGTGAACAAACTCGTCCGTTCTGTAGGGTTTCAATTGTAAGTCTAAAACAGAGCAGAAAACGCGCACAATTAATTTATTTTTCCTCATCGATACCATTTATACAGATTATACGTGTCTACTGTAGTCAAAATAACTTACCATTGAAGTTTATCTTCTCGTACGAAAGCAAATCGAATATTGAGCTGTATAATTTCTTTTCTTTTTCATTTTCCTGGTCGAAAACACGCAGAATTTCCATAACTTCAGCCCCAGACTTTAACGGATGGCTGCAACTTTCTTGATGTAAATCCAGCTTAACGTATAAAAATTATAATATTAACCAATGCTGAAAGAGGATATATTTTATTGCTTTCTATATTTCTATCATACAGTTTTACTATACACTGTGTACACCACTAATATTTTATAGTCTCCGACAATTGTAACCATAATAAACCAAATAATGCAAAAATGTTAAGTTATTTATATTTATATGATGCACCATACCTCATGATGAGGACCACGCCATGGACATCCGATGCGGTGATACTTGCAACGAGTTGTCCTAAAACATACAAATTGGAAATCTTGTCATATAAAATCATCAAGTTTTACATTCACATACAAACAATTATTATAAAAGTACATATGGCTACTGTAAAACGGGAAGAACTCACCGCTCTTCACACAATTCCTTTTCATGACGATCCAATGTGTTCCTGGGAAATTCTTGATTGCAGAACTGACATTCGGCTGGGAGTTCGTTGACAGCTTTCTCAACAGCCAAATTTCGAGATGCAATATGCTTGCTAATTTCCACACGACAATTCGGACATGTCGCTATTTCATCTCGGAGTCTTGCATCGGCCAGTAAATGTGTAAAGCAACCAGCACACATCAAATGACCGTTCGTACACTGTAAAAATGGTAACAAAAGCTACCGTCAATTTCAGTCTTATATAATCTTGAAGGTTAATCGTTTACTTCGTTGTTCTTGTAGTGTTGATTTCCATGAAGCATAAATAATAAATCATATCAGACTAATGTTTTGCATGTTTCCATTCGTCAAGTTTCTTTATTGACGTAAATCATTGATTTTCACATTAGCACATATTATCATCATTAAGTTCACAAATACATCAATAACGTATTCTATTGTGTAAGTTGAAATGGCTACAGTGAGCAGTGTGCCACTACATGCCACATCCAAATCGTAAGCATCGCATCATTAACATAGAGATATAAACAAAGGTACATATTAAACATTTTTCCATGCCTTTTACTACATACGTTACTTTACAGTTTACAATGTGGAAGTTGTAAATATACACGAAAATACATTGTTTCGCATATAGTATGAAAAAATAAATTAGTACTAAAATGTAATTCAGTGCAAACTGTTCAGGTACAATAGTTTGACATTTTTATGGCTTGGACAGAATTTGAAAAGGAATCCACTGTGACATTTAACAATTTAACGACTTAACGGACAGAAATGTGTTTCCTCTGCAAATTATATTTATACACATAACATTATTACGTTCTGATGCAGTGTTTCCACTGACCCAATGGATTGATACAAAGAACATAAACTAAATTATCATTTTATCAGTACTACACTTTGTATACATACATAGGTAATAGGTATTTATATTTATTGCTACATATTTATAGTTGAGCTAACGACCATTATGGATTATGGAGTTTGTACTGGGTTACTTTAACTATCTGTTTACAAAATTACATTACACATCAAGGTCTATGAGTCTGACTCTCCTGCATTCTATTATTGTAGCATTAGCATTGCATAACATCGTTTATAATACTGTCTTTTCGCACAGGCCACTATATAGAGAGAAGGATTCTTCAGATACAGTGTTTTTATGTGTATATAGAAGATTTAGGTATGTAAAGTACAGAATATAGCTATAGAATATAGTGGAGTGCTCCTGCAGGCTTTAGGTACCTAACAACAACATACATCCACCCGAAGGAGCACACCACAACATAAAACATGTAACAAAATAACAACATTCATATGAGTTCACAGGCAGAGCCAACCCAACAGCTGTACACGTACAACAGTTCATTATTATACACAAGGGGTTTTAAATGCATCGTAGTATTTTATCAGTCAGATGGTCAGATCCTTATAGCACGGAACATATCAGATGATGACGTAAAACTGGATTATTGCATAGAAGTGGTCAAGACAATCAGCAACATTCTTTACTATACAATTATCATCTTTCAACAATCTTTTTGCGCATTTTCCTTTTACGTTGCTTTACACAAGAAATACAATGATAACAATGAATGGTGACTTCAAGATGATTTCTAAGTTCATTTAATTTAAAACATGCATTCTGTTGGAAATTACAGACTGACAGATTGTTGTAAATAATGTCACAATTAAAATTATCTCTTTAAAAACAAAAAATATCCAAACAAAACAAAGGAAAAGGTATGTGTGCAAGGTAGAAATACAGCACAATCTTATTGACACACATTATATTATAGGTACTTAAATGGTCTCCCCCCCCCCCATATTAACAAATGACATATTGCAGTTTTCAATTAAAAATTAAAATATAAACTTTTAAGATACAACCAACAACGTGCTTAAAATTTGAACACGTCATAATGTTATCTGCATTTATTTAAATAGGAATTTTGCATAACCTGATAAATTGCAGCTCTGGGAAGGTCCAAGCAAACGGCACAACATAAAATTCCTCCAAGTCTGTTTTCCAGTTTTTCTGGTGTGGTTTTATCCTTGCCATCCTTTGGGTCATCTTTGGCTCCATCCACCCTAGCCTTTTTCTTGCATGGCTCCAACTCATCTTCAAGTTTAATTGTTGCAGATCCAGCAATATTGTTGGCAGGGAGAGGCTCAACAATTTGCTGTTGAAGTCCTTGTTGCTGAGATCCGGAAGGGCCCTCAGTTTCTGCCATCTTTGATTTTGCTACTCCCCGTTTCTTTCTTTCTACTCTACACTAACAGTGCTACTCTGCTACTACTACTCTACTTTCACTAACACAAGATTGATTACCACACGACGAAGGAAAACTCGCAGCAACAACAGCACAACTTCACTAATGTTGAATTCAGTTCGTTTTTAACCTAAAAACTGCTTAAACTGCTTAAAATGTCGACTAAACACTGCTGGATATGTTTTTTAGTGGAATTTTCTGTTCTGTTTCGCTGTCCGAGAGTGATACAGGCAAAAGAGAATGACAGTCAGTCACCCTAGTAGTCCTAGTAATGAATATGAAAGGAAAATACGACACATTACATAATCAAAACAATACTGACGACTTCCCCTACACACTCGTTGTGGATTTTCCTACTTTATAACCCACACACACACCGTGCCAACTTCACTTACACACTCTTCATTCTGCTATATGTTCGCTGATTGCCGATTGCTGCTACACTGCGACTGCAACTCGCCTATGGCTCAAGTAAGCTTAAGCAGGCCCATGTACACACACAACACACACACTGACACACTCGAACTCATCGTCTCGCCTCGCATCTCGCAGTTCTGCCCAACTACAAGCTATGTCCAACAATGAACTCAGGCAGCACAACACAAAATCACTTTTCTTGAATCTGCTTCTTGGTATTTTATGGCCATATTGTACATTTATTTTTCATCCATCATCCAACAAGAATCTATAGCTCAATTATTAAACTAAAATAGTAATATAAATATTAATTGAGAAAAACTCACACAGGAGTAATTGCCAAGATATTACGAAACGCAAAATTTAACTGTCAGTATTAGTCGATTTCAAAAGATGTCAAAAACTATTAAACTAGCATGCGTATAAACTTAAACCAAAACTGGACTAACATTTAAACTATATTTTATATCTATACGTAACAGCAGTCATTACTAAATCGTTCAACTGTTTTCTAAAGGTATTGGATTCATGGAAATTATAATAAATATGTCATGATGTCTATGTATGTAAAAAAGACTATTAAAAGCTTAAGATAGGTGCATGTCCTCCGTGGTACATATTATTATGCATGAAGCCATGCCATGCACGATGTATGAAACAAATGCTACTGTTATAAATACTATTTAATCTGGTAATGCAAACCTACATTACATGGACATTTACCTATCAGATGCTGCTCTCATGATGCATTTATGCTTAGGGACATTAGGGAGTGCCGAACGTTTCTATCTCAAACATAAAATGATAAACATAATGTAATGTTTCAATGTTTGCAAACGACTGAAACGACACGACATCACTGACACAAGCTTACAAATTACATTTACCTACCTAGTAAAAATGGGTAAGAATGAACTGCAGTATATCATTTACAAAGGAATACTTAATAAATTCATTCTGGATATACGCCTAGTTTTGGAAAAGGCAACAGAATACTCAGAATACATGAAAACTTTAAAATAATACTGCAACTTCCTGCAGAAACCAACAAAATGCCTTTTAGAAAACCTGTACAGTAGTCATAAAGTTATAAAATCCCCAAATTGATTACAACTATCAGAACATCTTGGATGATTTTTTTAACGTAATTGATATGTCAAGATTTTAATTAATAATAGTACAAAAATGCAATTTAATAATGTTTGTCACTTTGACTGATAAATATTTACATAATCTAATCTATATTGAAATGGAAAGTTATTTTTAAAAGCTAAACAACTAACATAAAAGGGATAGCATTAGCATTATAATTGCAGAATTCGTGATTACGTGTATGTATATTGAGCGTTATATCAAAATTAATTTTTTTAAATTGCGTTGCCTACACTTATAAGCATATTTACATGTAAAATCCGAGTCTCACACATGACACAGCTACATGATCGTTTAATGATTTCTTAAAACAGTTTCGGAGGTTGAGTTGCCTGCTTGCTATCAATATCTGGAGTCAGAAGGTTATCAATCACTCAGACTAACCAGCTATACCCTTCCCATGCTATTCCTGAAAAGATAAGACTTTCCGGAAGACCCACACCACAACAAGTAGAAAACTTGTTTCGATATTTACTTCTAAAACGTAATAATAATAATTATTTATAAAACTCACATTCAGGAAAATTATTGGTAAACATTTATTTAAACACGTTTATCATGATACTTAATACCTACTAACAAATAAGCTTTTATACTGAAGAATTTGTTAAAATGTGTGTAATGTCATAATAATAATAATAGTAATAATAATAGTAATAAAATACATAATTGTCATTTCTCTACTTTGGCCTATCATTTATCTAAGAACTTGTTTTGTCACCGTCTCCTAATACTTCTAATAACAGTGATTAGGCTTAAAATTAGAACTAATGACACTTAATTTTGGAAATATTCAGAATCTTAATATGAAAAAAATATGTTAAATTGTCTTAGAATGTGCCTCATGTAGTGGTCATGACAAGGCAATTTATGGCGTCTCAACTCACTCTTAGACCACCTAAAATCAAGAATGGATTGTAATTGTATTGGAGTACGAGGACATTATAATCATTTTAGCACCAAGTAATTACCAAAAATTGCATGTGGAACATGAATTGAAATTGAATTATTACCCGACTATACGCTCGCAGAGATCCACTCCTGAAATTTGCAACTCTGGCTGTTCCAGGATTGTTAGAAGGAGCTTCTTATCCAAGTTTAGAAAGCTTGGCTGTTTCAGCACTTCCGCGGCGAACCTGCAGAGTAAACATAAGCAAAATTATCACTACGTGCAAGCTTGTAAACATAAAATGCTTCATTTCATTTCATTACAATCACAATCACAGTATGAAATGAAAGTAATCCAATTTGAAATAAAATCACTTTGCTAATATGATAATAATTCATTATAAATATTTACATACAACTATACATATGTAATATGAGTAGCACTAATATTTGCAATTAAAATTACATAAGATCACAGTAATAAATTAAATACCTACCCAGAAATACACTCCAAAGCCACTTTTGTTAAATCATTTAAGTTGCAGTTCACAGCAATCATTAAAACATTTAAAACAGAGCCGACGGAAATGCCGGACAGTAATTCAGTTGACACTGATAATCGCAAGATGAGATTTTCAACATCAAATACATACGCCAGGTTGAGGATGTCCACAGCTGAATTAGCATCAAGATCTAAACGATCGGTGTACATACACTGTAAGTAAGCAGATTTATACCTGAGTAAAACGTAAAATTAAAGCTTCTTGCTACAATCGAACCCCACCCCCTCCCATTACGAATTGCAGCCAAATAGATTTACAAAATCATTAACTTCTGTTAATAAATATTGTCATACTACGTACAGTCGTGCTTACGTAGATATAAAGTACGTGAGTTTATGTACAACTTACAAGCATAACACCTGTAAATTGTCAAAACATTTTAACTTGTATACATAAAACTTATGTTACCTTCATGAAGGCTCTGAAGGTTTCCGCTGTAAATTTACCTGACACATTTATAACAAAGTCATTAGTGTGCGGGAAATTGGCAACTTCTCTTCTGAACCACCCCGATCGCGTCATGAAATACAAGTGGTGTCCAGGAATCTGAACCCCACAATCCACTAAATTAAATAGGCAGGTACTGTAGCTTCCAGTTTCCAAAAAATGTAAATTATTGTCCGCTTGACTGCTTCCAATGGGTTCCGTAGGAACATCCAAGTTGACTGCCATTTGTCTGTGACAAAGAATTGTACCCTCCGGGGGAATTGACTGAGTTTGGTCCGGATTTTGTGTTTGTTCCACCAGGTCTCTGTTAACCCAAATTTTAATTATTTGCGTGTCATGTAGAATATCCTCGTCTCCGCTTTTATCAGCATCGCCATCATTACGTCTTGTGTGCACTGAATAAGACATTTCTATATAGGTGGTCAAAGTTAAAAATGTTGAATGATTGAATGATTGAACAAACAACCAAAATCACAGCACAAAAAACTATTTTTTTCAAAACCTAATTCTCGGATGTCGCCGCACAGCAAGTCACAATATTTTACGGATATCTTAATAATTGAGAAAGTCGATTTACTTGGATAACAGGTTATCAAATATTATGGAAATGATTAAAAACAATTTTTGGAAATCTAAAAACAGTGTTACTAATTTTGGGAATGTCTCTTGACGCTATTCACTTTCTAACTTCAAATGTTCGCTCGTCGACTTACTTTGTCTCAATGTTGTTATTGTTCCCACTCACACGTGTTCACACAAAACAAAAATTCTATTCGCAGCCAAAAACTCTCCCATTCTGTTTTTTTATAAATACCACGTTGACAATTTCACAATTAATGAGAATGTAAATGAATGTGTACATTCAAATTTAAGACTGCTGCATATAATGGCAGAATAAAATTATTACGAAGTTGTGAAACTCATATTAATTATTACTAATTTTGTTAATTACTTAACTTTTGTAAGTCCACTCGATGAAACAATAAAAAAATTAATAAACCATCACTCGATGTTACACGATATAAGTCTGAGACAGGTAGAAGTTCTGTACAACACAGAGCAGCTTTGAAATGGAATAAACTTCCTAGAAACTGGAACTGGGTGTACAATGATAATGAACTAACTATTTCTGACTAATATGAAGGAATTGATTTTGGAATTACGGAAAGATATTATGTATGTATGATATTGATAATTATTGATGTTATAAGACAATTCAAAATGTGCAGCGATATTAGGTTATAATTTCTTTTTTTAAGTTAAGACAGATTTATATTGTTTTTGTGTCTTGTGGGAAAGAGCAGCGAAACTTTATGGGTTTTACTGATTTTGTTGTGTTACACAGATAAAGACTGTTCATGCAAATGGCCATGTTTGACACGTAAATAAAACCAAACTATTGAACCGAACAACTTCATTAACAATTAATTTCACATACCATTTATTATAATACATCCATTGCTGTACTCTGTACTGTGTCAGTTACACAAAATTATCTTCTTACATAATAATCAAAACTAAATTCATAACATAAATAATAGCACTGTTATAATGTTCAAACTTATTACCAATAAAAGGTAATCATCATCATGAATTTTTACTTCTTATACAACATTGATAATAGATTTTACATAATTTCATTTCCTAACTATACGCATTAATATTATGCTTATGAGATTTAAAAAAATTTAAGTCAGGTAATACGAGAAGCATCGAAGACAATAGTCATCAAGTCATTATGCAAAAGATGTTCTCAAAAAGTTTAACTCGTTTGTACAAGAAAGTATGTGCAGTCGCTCGATGCTGTTCTGTACTGTACGCTTTAAATCGTCCGACTAGCAGACAAAAATCAGTGCATTGCACATTGCACCGTAGTTCTTACTTGTAAACTTAAATAATGTATCGCATTTGTCAAGTTACATAAATAATTTGAATACAAACAATAATCAAAAATTTGGGGACATTGGGTAAAGTATGTAATAATGTAATTATAATTATGCAATTTACAATTTACAACTTATATTTGAATAAATATATTATTATAATATGTATCTGTAAGTTTAATCTGCATTTATGGAAGAATCCTTCACCTTGTAATTATAAACAATTGCACACACGTTCACATAGACAATCAAAGCGCAACTCTAAAACTTTAAGTAAAGTCAATTAATAATTTCACTTTTCTTTCTTTTCTTCCTCAGTCAATCCTTCCTTCTCTTTGCCTTCTGAAGGATGGTCTTCGTACCTACAAAATTCAATCACAAAAAATTAAGCGGCTATAATAACCAATAAATTTGCGCAAGCTACACGCAAATTACATTTGGAAAGATTAGTTTCAACATCGCAAATGTACATAGAATTAAAAAGTGGGTAACGCAAAATCAGAACTTCTTAGAGGTTATGTGTGGTATAAACATGATCATTAGAATCACATAAGAACACTCATCACTTAATGCGTCTTTGTTTTTGAAAACTAAAATTAACTTTTACTGTAAACTAATAAATGAGTTTAAAATATTCGCGAAAAAGGGATCATAATCTGCAAATCAAATAATATAATTCTTTTGTGAGTATAAAACTTACTGGAACATGGCTTTCAGATCTCCTTTTAATAGAGCGAGTAACAAAGGAGCACCTATACAAGCCGGAACCAAGTACAACAGAGCAGGCTGAGCGTGACGATAAACATGCATCACAAAGATGGTTGTGAAAAGTCCTGCAATGTACGCCGCAAACGACACGTTGAAATATGTCCGTGAATTTCGGCTAAGACTGAAAAACGAAAATTAAAAATTAATTGCAATATATTACATATAGGAATATCAGGCAATATGAAGATTGAATGATTTATACTTACTGAACATCAAATCTCAAAAGAAGGGCGATAAATATTCCTGGTAATACAATGTCTCCAAGACCAAGCATTGCAAAGTTATCTGCTGCTAGACCTTTTTCTAACAAATCCTGAGGGAACACCACTGCAACATAAATTCAACGGAATGTTCATTATTATTACAAGGGCAACACAGAATTAGATAACGTTTTTATCTAATTACTTTAAAAAATCAGAACTTCTTAGAGGTTAGTGGTAAATAAAGATCATTATGCACTCTCAAAAACACACTCATCATTTTAATTTCAAACAAAACATTTTACAAGTTACTACAGAAAAATTGAAGTCACGTACGTTTGATAGGAGCCTCGAAAGATTTGGCGACAGTCACCATCACGTTTGTTCCGAATACCCAAAAGATATCATAGAAAAACAAACCGCCGAGCAGAATGCACCCCGTAACTACATTGTTAAGATGAAGTAACTCCACTCCATTGATAGCAAAAGCCATTCCAAACAAATTGTTGGCCAACCAGTGCTACACGCAAATTACATTTTAAAATATTAGTTTCAACATCGCAAATGTACATACAACATAGAATTAAAAAGTGGCTAACGCAAAATCAGAACTTCTTAGAGGTTAGGTGTGGTATAAACATGATCATTAGAATCACCTAAGAACACTCATCACTTAATGCGTCTTGGTTTTTGAAAACTAAAATTAACTTTCACTGTTACTGCCAAAAATGAGTTTAAAAGATTCGCATACCTTTTTCATGATGTACCATACTCCTATCAATGTGCAAATTGTCACACAAACAATGTCATGCGAGCTGAATTGGTAATCCACAAGAGCACAACGATTTTCACCATTTGACTCTTTTTGAGTAAATAGAATGTGATACTGAATATTTGGAATGCCTGCCGGAACCAACTTGGTGATCACAGGGCTACAGAAAATAAAACAACTTGTAATCTCATTTTTTATCCACAAATTTAAATTCATTACAAATGTTATTACTATTTTACTATGATTGGTATGTCGTAAACACAAAATAAACAAATATTTCACAAAGAATATTTGCTGCGTATATGGTACTAATTTTCTTTTCCCCTGATGATTAGTCACTGATGTTAGTATGAGACTAAATCAGCGTGCCATCGGGGTATCTTTTTACTAATAAACTAATAATAATTGAATAATAAAATAAGAAAAAAACTCACCTTAACAAATGAGATAAAGCCAGAATACCGAGGAAGAAGAAATACACTGTCAGAAGAAGATTGATGTACTCCTTTGAGAATACCTGAAATAACCATTCCATTCAGTTAAAAGTTTGAAGTATTTGGATTTGCAAATGTCAGTCAAAGTCAGAATATTGCAACAAGTATAGTTATCAGTTATCAGACATAAGGCGAATTTAAGTACATATAACGCACCATATAAACTGTCAATTAAAAAACACAATAATAAAACTAATATCCATTTTTCTTCTGAGGAATATGGCTATTTGGTTACTGGTTGCAATTTACAATGTGTATGCATAATGTTTTATTATTATCGAATGTATATAAGTCGACCAAAAGTGTTCTTTATTGATTTCTGAGGCACTCAGGCACTCCGCCTCTATACCCCTTATGTATAAAATTTATATTTATATAGGTTTCGAATGTTTGAAGAACTTATACTCTAAATCTTTAGAAATAAAGTAAAGTTAAGTATGTATTACCTGGAAGAAAATATACAATCCGAAAAGCGCACAGCTGGCTATAATGGGGAACATTGCAGCATCTTTGTGTGACATCGTGTCTGGCTTTTCTCCTGACTCCTATTTTGAAAAGAATAATATTATGTAGATAATATTAATATATTTTAAATCCGGTTAGCTATCAACAATGTTAATCAACATTAAGCATGCATATGTGTAAATTTTGTTCTACCCATATTTCTATGAATGAATACATCCCATGTGCACATTTTTATTTCCAAAAATATTTTACAGTCGATATATATGCAATCAGATTTATAGAAAATTAGTAAATAGTTAAGGAGAGTGAAGTGTTGTGTGGGAATGATTAATAAATGCCGCCTATACAGTTTATAGCCATCAATGTGACTTGTTATTAATAGTTGCATTGGGTTTACAAATGCAGTGTACAATACACGCCAGCATGTTACATTAAAAAATGCCATATGGAACCAAAAAATGTTTAATCATTATGACACGTAGCTTAAAAAACATTTTACTGAGAGCTGACACATGTTCAAAACCTAATGCCCAGTAATTGTGTCAACTGACATTCTTCTAAAATGGAGTACTCTGAGTGAAAGTTTTACTTTGCTCCACTGGTTATTAGCTCTATCCCACAGCATTTGCATTTACAGCCTGACATCCATTGCTATTAAATGCATTCATTATAATCACACTTATTTTAGTTATACGGACAAAATGTGTGGCAAAACTGATGAAATTACCAGTTAGCATATTAGACCTTATAAAACTACAAAAACTAAAATAATAGCAGCAAATAAGCCAATCTTTGTGATTTCGTGACTTGTCACTTCAAAAAACTGAGATTTTTTGAAAGTAAAGTCCTTAATAGATAAATCCCCTTTGAACAACTCTCTGTAGCTTATAAATCATCAGTGAACACAGTCAACAGTTGACAGTGATTGCATAAATTCGAAATTGTAATTTGGTGGTTAAAAAAAATGCTTGTGGTTTGGTTGAAAGTTTGCCCACGCCACGTACAATGTAACGTACCTTCTGCTGCTTATGGTGTTTGACAGATCTAAAAGCACCGAAGAAGATGGGTAAAAGTGCCATGATGACTAGACTTCCGTAGGCAACGGCCATTCCTTCTGGAGTCGCCACGGGTTTTCCGGTGCCGTTAGTGACATTTTGTTGTCCCAAAATATCGCCAACTTTCTCTACGTCTGCCATGTTTTTAGAAAAGAATCTGAAGTGAGGGAGCCAATGCGATGCCAATTGTGAATAGGTCCACGTCCGCCAAAGGAATGAATGTTTCGTTTTCAACCACAGCCGCCTCAGCCACTCAGCGGAGTATAGTCCCAGTCACAGTCCCTACATCCAATCTCGTACCCAAAAATGCTGCGCTGCCACATGCACACATTTTATCCTTCTTCTATCCATATGATCACATTTCTCATTTGCTTTTTCATCACTCCACTCGCACACGCAATGCGTGTAAGAGTTTTATTTCATACTCACTTGAGTCACTTGTAGAGCTTCAATTTCAACGTTCTGTCAGAATATGCAATATGCAGACACTTTACATGGAAATTGAATATTAAAAAAAATAAAGATTAAAAATTAAATTAAATTAAAAATTAAATTAGCTAAATTAAAATAAACCTTAAAATAAAATAAAGTACATTGCATTTTGTGCTATAATATATTTTTATATAGCATTTTATTCCGTTTATGGACAAAAATAGCTAGCGAAACGATGATGGGTTCCTCGAGCCTAAAAGACTGCATAATATGTACAATGAAACTATTATTTTGTTAAAAAAATTAACGATTTGTTCAACAATTATGGCAACATATTATCATCGTATTTTATTGTAATGTAATTCATCAAATTCAAAGAATTCCTTGTAATTTTTATAACAGGTCAAATTAAATGTATAAAGAAGTATTGGTATCAATAATCCATGGAAAGGTTATTCCAGAGGTATAGTATACATTTGCACGATAGATATTAATGCTTGGTGTTGTTTATATTTGTAAGTAGGTAGCACTCATTAGAACGGAGAATCTTGGAACTCATTTAACCTTTCATTATAATAATGCTGATGTTTTTTAATATTTTTGAATCTAGTCAATTCATTATACTGCTGAACTATCGTTATACCTAAACAACAGAGTTGAAACATCAATAAGTTATAATTGAAGTATATATATACGGTTGTACAATCTGAAGCTATTACAGTAAAGTATCTTAAGTTATCCTTACAATTATTTAGGTATGAACGCGTAGTGCTATCAATTACTCATAATATGTATTATTGTTTCACATCTACAACGCTAACGTCCTTAGTATTAGGCGTACATAGAATACATTTTAAATAATCACAATTCACAAATACATTTAAAAAAATCTGTTTCACACTCATACTGCGAAAAAAGTTAAATATGGACACGTCAAACGACAAATCATAATAATACAAATGGAAACACGATTACTGCGCACGACCTATGTGTGACAAAATCTACAGACAAGGTAATAATATTATATTGTTAGAATAGTTTGTATAAGATAAAATTACAAATATGACATCAGTCCGCTTGCTTAATGCCGGGGCTTGCTTCTTCATTTACAATTTTACAATATTTCATCTCCATTGGCATTTTCCCTATCCACTGTAATTCGTACTCCAGGGCCAATTAAGATGCAAGTGAGTCCAGTCGCGGTGACGGAACCTGCGGACGACTGATTGTTATTGATAGGCGATCCCGTAATTGTACTAATTTGTATACTTCTGGCTGAAATAGGCGACGCTGATTCACTTAATGGGGACGTACAATCGGATGGATTACGACCACTGTTGCGACTTCCAGTTCTCCCTCTACTATTTCGGCCACCCCTGGTTCGTCCATTTGCAGAATGAGAGTTATTATGGGGAGTACTTGTACCGTTTCCATTAACAGCAGGGGCGGGTGGAGGTGGTGTCTGATTACTACTAGATGTTGATCGGTCGGATCTTCTTGTGGGAGCCCTCGCTCCGTCTCGGGTATCATCTTCCTCATCATCTTCAGTCTCTTCATCGTCATCACTATCTTCTCCAATCAGAGCTTCTTCTTCTTCTCCCAATTCCATATCATCTTCCTCCTCATCGTCCAACAAATCCGATTCCTCGCTTTCCTCATCTCCATGATCGTCACTATCACTCGGTTCAGCATCAAAATGGCCAGGTCCTCGAAAGGGCGAGCTTGTTCCATTTACATTTCCCAAGGGATTGTAGCCAAAATGGTTTCCCCCTGTAGCTGTCGTTGCTGTTGCGGTTGGCAAACCATTTGATGCCGAATTTGGAGGGTTCGTATTTCCAGGATATGATGCTCCACGACGTCGACGACCATTTCCAGGAGGATTAGGATTGCTCCCTCCTCCGTCCCCCGGGCCACCATTCAGTCTTATTCCTGCAATACCTCGTTTTTCTGCGGTAGGCAAATCTCTTTTTATTCTTCGAAACAGATTCCTATTATTTGCTCTGTACTGAATCATTTGTGAAAAATCAATCTCGTACAGATGACCGGCAATTAGAAGTTGGCAAGACGTTTGACCTGATTCGTAACACCTTTCCAATTCTTGCATTGTACGTTCGTCATACTGCCACCAACCTAGATATATTCATTGATTGAAAGAAATAAGCAAATCATTAAAGAAACGAAAAGTATAAGTTAATTATGGAATAGTCTAATTTGGATTCAATATTGAATATTTTACTAACCCCCACCCCTTGACTCGTAAAACCATTGATAGCCACAAGATTTAGGATCTTTGTAAAGTTGACTGACGTCTTTCAGTCTAGGATTTGTTAGGACATAGTGTGGTATGGATGAACGACAGATAGCACAACGTCCATTAGGGCCTTGCATAGCAACTCCCTTGATGCATAGAAAACAAAAAATGTGGGTACAAGGGAGCTCGACAGGATGAACAGCTGGTTGCAAACAAATTGGACATTCCAGCTGAGAATTTGTTTCTTCGGAAGAATTGTGTAAAGTAGTAGAATTGTTTACGGATTCTACTACTGTTGATGCTTGCGCCTGGCTGCTGTCGGCAGTTGTTGTGTCACCCTCCCGGAAGGCTGATACTGCCCCTTCGTTTCCTCCACATTCGTCAGTAACATCATCGGGTTTTGATTCTTTGTCCACTCTTTGTCGGCTCATTTTGTCCCTCGACTGCTTCAAAATCTAAAAATATGTGTGTAATTTGTGTGAATCAATTGCTGATTATTTGCTGCTGCTTTCAAATAAACATCTCACAACTTTTAGAATTAACCCACATGGAAATTATTAATAGTATGACCCTTAGACAAGATAGACAAGTCAAGAGTACTTTAATCCAAATAATAACAAAATAGTTACGTATGTATATGGTCTAAGATCTAACATAATTTGACATCGAAAAATCGGGTTTAATGCATAATTTTTCGCAAAAGCTCTAGCGACAAAAGCACATTCACCGCTTGTTCGATGGTAATTTGATAATCATTTTATTGAATTTAAACTGACTTACTGTTTTTACCGTGGACCACAATTCGATTTCGTCGATCCGGATATGTTCTGAAGATTGACCAATATACAATACTACAACTGTACAGCTCGTCAGACTGATTATGAGTTCAGAATCAACCACTCGAATGATAACGATGATTTACAGGTGCAAAGTAACTAAAGTCGGAAGGAAGGAAATGAACAAAAAGCAAATTAGTTATAGGATTATGTTTTAAGTGGTTTTATATGTTAAAAATAATAATGTATTAATAATACATAGTATATTAATAATGTCAATTAATTAATTTTATCTAATGTAACCGTGTCTTTTGGCAATCGCAATAATATATTATGTTGATCTTCAATAATGAATAAAAGAATTTTATAGATTGCAATTACAAGCTTGATGTATGAGAGCTTGTAATTGCAAATTGCAATGTATTAATGTATAAACGACATTATTCTGATTCCTTATGAATTGATTTTCATTAATTGAGACTTACATAATTCTTAATTGTGTAATTAAGTTAGTGATGGTGGATACTGCCTAGCCTACCATACGAAAAAACCAATTAACCTTTGTAAATTCTTCGTTCTTACTACAAACGCAGTTGTAATCACTTCCAATGAGACATTCGTCAATCACAATAAAAAGTAATTTTAACATTTAATAGATGTACCCGTTTATTTTTGTTGGTTTGTCGTGTCCAATCTGGATACATTCTAGTACCACTTGACATCTGTGATATTTAACGTCAAAAGTTCACTTTAAATAGCATATTAAATTTGTCAGGAAACGAAACTGAGTAAATGATATCTCCTTTCACAACACCTTTTCCAATTATAATACAATGCAAGTATATTTTACTTTTTAAAGCTATTGTTTCGAATTGATCGAAAGAGACAAAATTATCACGACATTTTGTCGTTAATTCGTAATTTTGGGATTATTAAATTAGTAAATAAAGTTAACACTTTATAGATTGCAATTCTTAAATCTCCCACTCAAATATTGTAAACAATGGGAAGCTCCTCGTTAGAAGGAGCTGTAATGCCCAATACTTTTGATGTTTTGAATAATAAAGCTAAACGCAAAACAAACTCTCTTCAGTTTCACTCCACCCCATCTAGAAACGTCTCAGCCTGTCTCTCATGTGTCAGGTCGCAAGAATCATTTTGGAATTCAAGAAGATGCATTACAAAATGACTGGATAAAAATATTTTATGAACTATCATACAATAAGTACAGCCATAGAGCCATCCGCTGGAAATCTTGTGGGATGGACTTCTTTCCTGGAGGACCTTCTATCTCTATCATCGGCAGACTATCCGGTGCCGGTAAGATAGAACCTATTGACAAATGATTGCTGAATATTATAAACAATTCCAGCACAGCGACATTGCCAATTTTTAACGCAGAACTGGCAGCACACTGCTTATTTTTACATTTTAAAGCTTTACCACTGAGTGAGTATTTTCGGCACATATTTCCGGTGAGTGCCCTGTGCCAAATAATTGAAGCTCAATCATCAATTAGTTAATTTTCTTGTTTTTTATAATTTTTTATGTTTTGCTTTATTATTTTTGTTATTGCTTTTATTAATTGGTTTTGGTTGATAGTTCATAGTTGGTACTTTGGTATTTTGGTTATGATGGAAATTTTTTACTGTTTTATTATTAAGATTTTTATTACCGTATATATACCAGTGTAGCCAGCCATCAGCTATGCACATGCCGACATGTCGTCAATGTTGTGATTACAAAGTTAATGTTGTTTTATAATATATTTTCAGATTTGCTTCCGGTTTGCAGTTAAAGGGCATTTAACACGCATAATACTAATACTCCACATTCAACATGAACGAGGAAAATGACTTAAACGATATGGTCGTCACTAATTTCAAATTGGCCAAATTTTTTCGATTCAACACTGACAGAATTAATTATATGGACTTCTCACCTTCTGGGGATTTACTTATTTCTTCGGCGAAGGATGATCAAATCATTGTCTATGATTGTGAAAAGGGCTTGTAAGTTTATAAAATATCCAACAGTTTTCGTAATTTATTAAGGATCTTTGTCATTATACAGATAGATAGAAATTCTGTAATATTACGTCATGTTTTGTAAGCAAACTAATCACACGAAATTATTATTTTTATGTTCTGCAACTTTTAAACATGCTCATGGATTATGGCTCCAATGTTCCTACTAATTAATCTGCTAAAGACGAAGAAACACTTTGTTGAGCAAAAAGTATGGGGTCGATTTAATTCATTTTACTCATGCTAAAAATGCCGTGATTCACTCTTCAACGAAAATTGATGGTAAGAATAATTAGCAATATTTAATATTTATGAGTTTAAACAAAAGTTATAAATAAAACTTAGCATTGTCTGTATTTCTGATTCACTTAATTTCAAAACTTTTGAATATTAAAATGTTACAGATACCGTGAGATACATGTCTCTGTATGATAATAAATACATTCGCTACTTTGTCGGCCATTCGAATAGGTAGGTCCATTCGTTTCGAGTGTCGCTTAATTTTAATGATGTTAATGATGTATGGCCTTGCCTAGTTAATAATATGGCCTGTAGACTAATGAAAACAATACTGCTACAATTAAGTATTAACTTTCGTACTTATATTTTTTGTTTATTAGAGTGACTAATTTATGCATGTCACCTTGCGATGACACATTTCTAACAACTTCTCTGGACAAGACGTTAAGATTGTGGGATCTTCGTAATTCTGGTTGTACAGCAGTTTTGCAAATGGGCGAAGATCCTGGAGCAACTGCCTATGATCCGGAAGGAATTGTATTTGCAGTTGGGCTGAATAATGAAAGTGTAAAATTATATGATGCTCGATCGTTTGGCAAGGTACACAATTACACAACTTACAATTAGTTATAACTAAATAGAGCTTCTTTCCCATCTACTGACGGAAAAAACCTGCGATCCAGGATACTGGGAAATTGGCGCAGCAGCCGAAAATTTTCTGTTCAAAAAATTAGGAAAAATATGGAAGAAAGAATTTATGACGTTATTTACGTGGTTTTTATTTTTGGTCTTGAATTTTGTTACCAAAAAATCTGGATTTTTTTTATATTCATTATCATCGGGAAATTCATCGCTAGGATATCGAGAAAAGCGGTTCTTTCCACCAGCATTCCCATGTCTTATTTTAAATCAAACAATACTTTAAAATGCTTATATTATGACAATGACAATCTTTTTGTCTACACATTCTACAGGGTCCTTTTGCCAGTTTTTTGTATACCCGTGAAAAAGTTGACAATGGATGGTCCTCAATAAAATTCAGCCCTAATGGAAAAATTATTATGATATGCAGCGAAGGCTCCGTCATTAAGCTACTGGATGCCTTTAATGGAATGCCCTTGAAAATATTATCAGTATGTTACTCATATTAATTTACGCAATAATTTAATTTGCATTATAATACTATGAAATGTTAAAGTTATTAACTCTTTACAAACGGTACGTCATATTTTATGTCCCTACTAAACACGCAAAGACAAAACAACATGCACCTTACATTTTTAATTGTGTTTGTTAAATATATCATTAATATAATATATGATCATATTAAATAGGGTTACCAAAATAATGGGTGTCATCGTTTGGAAGCATCATTCAGTCCTGACTCAAATTTCATTTTCTCTGGATCTTCGGACGGTTTTATTCATGCTTGGAACGTCGAGGAAGGCTACAAGGTAAGTATACTCTTATATATCAGACTAGGTTGATAAAACTGTAGTTTAGCATTCTTAGCTGTTTTGTTGTACAATCTATAATTATTCAAAATATTCATATTATATCCTATATAGACAATTATTCCTTTAATGCAGAATACCTTACTTAAATTTTTATGTTAATTGTTTTAGGTCTGCGTTCTAAACGGTGGTCACAGTGGACCTGTAAGCTGCATTAAGTTCAATCCAAAATATATGATGCTGGCCTCGGCATGCTCTAAAATGGTACACAACTGTTTCTATACATATGTTAGGGTTCTTAGGGTTGTAATTGTAATACAGGAAAGTAATTCACACAAGTATCTTTCGATACTTAATAAAAAGGGGAAAATGATTTACATCTTCAAGGGTACCTAGTTATATTAACTAAGGTAGGCATCATCCTATACAGATGGGCAATATGCACAATAAAGTAGAAAACACGGGCTTTCTACCATTTAATTTATGGCTTTATAAAACTGAACGTGGTGGTGACCTATCTCCTTATTGTACACTCACGTCAGTCCGTATTCTGGTGTATTCTGAGCCTATTTAAAGAAAACAAAAAATTCATTGTGTCTCAGATCTTTAAGTGTTTTGCTTGAAATCGAATATCTATGATATCTGATCTTATGATTAAATGTTCAATTCAATATTTCAATTAAATGTTTATACGATTCTAAAGCCACAATAGTATATATCGCCTTCTATAGCTAAATGGCTTTGGAAAATAGTTACACTTCCCCCAAGAGGGGGAATTGTTGCTAAAAGAGGAGGGGGATGGAATGGATGGCTAAAAAGGGATTCTTCACTGCATGTTTCAGTCCATGAAGTTGAAATTTACAGCAGTCCTTATGTTTCGAATGCTTCTGAATTTGATTCCAAAAAACTGCAAACATTTGCCAGAAATTAGCAATGACATTTATGAGGTAACTTGATAAACCTCTGATGACTCCGACATACCCACACAAAAGGTGCAATGCTTGAACATCCGCTGTATAGATGTTTCGTAATATTTTCATAATTGTATAAGTTGTCCTTCATTTTATGATTTCAGGTATTTTGGACTCCTTAGTCGTGACAATTTTTGGACCAAAGAAGAACGATAACGGTGGTGATCGCTGACTTGTGTGTTTAGTAATTACAATTTTTTATACTTATTAGTTAGAGTAGATTTTTATTGATAAGTATTAATACTGTGTACTTTAGGGAATTCACTTCTAATACGAATTTGTTCAACATGAATGTATTATTTAATAGAATAGAATCAAATCAATCTAAGTGACTAAATAGATCCTAAAAGCTAATCATTAATTTTGTGTAATTTTATGTCTAGTTTGAATTTGAATTTAATACATAGTATATGACTGAAGTACGAAACAGTGTAGTCATGTAGGAAATCGTTAAGGTTTATTTTGTTATATATAATGATCATTAATTAACTATATTCATTTCCTTCCCTCAGCAAACGATAGTATAGGCGGTATTGACACATTCAATAAGGTGACGAACTTTTTAGAGAACGACCAGAAAGAACTGTGTGTAATACATATGGAAGGGATAACATTATTTTACAATATGACTCCTTGCGTCTCATTGTCTATAGATGTAGGTAGTTTAGTATGGGTATTTTGTTGTTGCTTTCATTTCACTTCCTTTGTTCAGTCTGAGTATGAATACCTCTTTCTTGTATGAGTCTCGCAGGCAATTCAGTTCTTAGTTGGTATGTTTTTGCTGTAATTTAGGCTTGAATGTGAAGGTGACTGTTATTTGGCAGTCATTCATTTTAGTGTCGCCGTAATTATGAACTCAGAGTAAAGTGAATGAGTGAAGGAAAATGAATTCATATTTAATTCGTATTTAATTTACTAAACTAATTCTGCAGTCATACTAGTCATCGTGCCTAATTTTCATTGCATTTTGCAATAAAATATTGTGTTGAGAATTATGAATTTGATTGATATGTCCTTTGTATATAACCTTAAGTTAAGAATGAATTACTGCCAGTGTTATTATCACTGAACACCTACGTAGATATTCCGTCTGTTTTCGCGTTTGCTTACTTAGTTAGTGTTAGCAGTTGCTTCTACTTCATTTAAATTACTATATCATACTTCATTTCTTTACTTTTTGCAAGTAGGCAAATGTTCCAAACTTTTGAGAATGCGAATAAACATCTTATAATAAGCAATTTTGTCCTTCAGTTTTTGTAAACCACAGATTCATCATTCTCTATAATAATAACTGCAAGAAATCTATATTAGCATCACAGATTCATACGCTGTAATTGAGACATTTGTTCAGTTATCAATATGTAAGTACGTATACAATGAATGAGCAGTGCAGATGTAAAGTCAGCTTTACTATTAAAGCCAATAATAATACATAGTTGTTATTATTAATGTTTCACAATACTTTTATTACAGATCTATATACACAAAACATGACAATCATAATTATTTTCATTAATATTATTCTTAGGTACCACACAATGTTGGTACTGGAAATGATTACCGAAATAAAGTAAAGAACAAATAACAGACAAAGAATTCTTAGGGAATAATTAACGCTAAGAGCTATAGCTATAATCTTACTATTAATAAATCTACTCTAAATGTTAAATGTAGTACAAGTACAATATGCGTACACGTTAAATGTGTGCAGTACAGTGTGCACACTTGTTGTAACAGTTTGCGTGGTTCATACATGCAGTCAGAGTCGTAGCTGACATTTTATGTAGAAAACTGCAGTAGTCATCATCATCAGTCAATTCAAAAGTAAATGCTAAAAATTATTTTGCCAATGGTACATACGACTACACTACAATATAAGTACATGTGGGAATGTCACGAACGTTAGTGGAATTCTCTATATATGGTAAGTTACCTGAGGTAGGCAAGTTACCATACAAATTACAAAGTTACAAGTTAACAATCAATATTTAAATATTGAGGTTGATGTAATAATTAACGTTTGTTTGTAGTGTACATTATAATCATTTAGCTACATTACTAATGTTTTGGCTGGGCTTGCTTTTTACCCCTTACGCTTTGTTCATACATCTCTGTTAACGATTTTTGAAGCAAGCCGATAAATTCTAGTAAAGTGCGTGTCTCTATAAAATATTAACTAACCTACCTAATTAGGAAAGATAAACTTATGCGTTACCAACAGAAAAATTAGTATTTCAATTACACAAGTAAAGAAGAATGGTGTTTCACTGTATGTAGAGGTAAAGGTCATGTCTATATACGTAACATAATACCTTCGAATTCCATGAAGAATGTAAATATTAGTATAAGTTAGAGTAATAATAATATGTGCCAAATGATGTGTTTATGGTGTTACATCATTAAGTAATTGCACTCACATCGATTTTTCTATTTATCTCAGTCTTATTGCAAATAACTCGTAATATTTCTATGTGTATAGTTAACTAAATGTGTAGAAATACGTCTAATACATGCGTATATGTATACGAGGTCTAAGATGATTTAAGTGAAGACACTATACGTACTATACAACCTGAATAGAGGTGGTACATAAAGGTAGGATAATATTTCACATAATAATATGGTGGTAGCAGCAGATAAGGTCACAATACAAATCATCCTCGTACAAATTACACGGAAGAGAAGACTATTCTCCTTTTACAAATACACGAAGCAGAGTACTACGCTTTTACTACCACACACAATAAATTGACATTTTTCAGTGTCATCATGTTGGAAAAAGAGACGTAAGTACATTCCAGAATAATTACTGTGTTAATTGTGGAATGACATCTCCGTGCACTTACGCTTACATGTGATTCTATGTAAATACATATGCTCCACACTAATAAATACACTGCGTTGCGTCAGTTGCGTGTGTATTCGGTATAATAAATTCTATTTGAGTAGTTTGTGTTTTGGTAGACTGTACAGAGGCTAATAATTATATCTATGTACATAATGAAGTGGCACAGTGCAGACATAAACGAATTGTAAATAAATCTGTGACAGTCACAAATCACAAGCACGAGGAGAATCTCACAAGTAAAGAGTTGGTGGTGGTTGTTGAGACTTCCTACTCCTCTGGGACTGACTACTGCGGGGTATTTTTTGCAACAACTCAATTGGGGGAGGGGGAGGGGAGTGGATGGCATGATGATGACTCGGCACAACCATATTATCGAGTTTCTTTCTGCTTCCGCCGTTATTACCGCCGCTATCATCCACAAGTGTAATGTTGGTCAAGGATTTTGGGCGAAATATCATTCCTTTATGTCGTGCACTGCTCGCCTTCATATTCATATTTAAATTCATCAGATTCATGCTTAAATTGCTTAGACCGAGTCCTCCACTCACATTCAATCCGTGATGGTTGTGCTGGAAATATCTCAACTTGTGCGAAGTACTTGATGCTCCCGATTCTAAACTACTCCGATTTAAATCGTTCATAGATTTGTATCTACAATCGAAAATCGGCGATCTCCGAAATACTATTCTATTCGTCGGACTTCCACTCAGACAATTATCCGCGGATAAAAGTCCTCCTCCGTTGTTGCTGTTATTATTGCTACTGTTATGACTACTATGGTGTTTGACGTATAAATGTTTCCCCCGAACTTTTTCAAGTCCGCCGACACCGCTACTTCCGCTTGTATTGGTCGGAGTGGTGTTATTGCTGGAGGAATTGTTGGACGAACTTAAACTGAGGATGTGGGTGGTCGGAGATGCATTGCTACTGTTGTAGCTACCCCCAAGGTTTCCATTAATGATTATATTCCCATTGCTGTGCTTATTTACAGAAGCTGCAACAATGGGATGCTGGTGATGTTGCGGGTGCACAGATTTACTTGACGAGTGCAAACTACTTTTAAGGTTCTTATTGTTTTTCATGTCTTTGATTTTCTCACTGTTTGAGCGGATTTGTTGATAATGACTGTGTTGATGTTGACTTTGCTGACTTTGTAGTTGGCCACTGGTATTATTACTACTTTGTATGTTTGTCGTGGATATTTTTAATTGTACACTGGATACATTAGTCTTCCCATTATTATTACTACTATTATTATTAGCATTCAGTAATTTGTTTTTGTTTGTGGGGATTGTTTCAATGGGCGGTGGCTCTGGTCGGTCGTCGTCAATCAGTTTCTCGACAGACACACTGGATCGAAGCAGTCTATGCTTGGGAACAGGTGGCGGAGGAGGTCCTTGAGGTACGGAACCGGAAATGGGAGATTTGGCCCGATGTGTAGGAGGAGGAATCATAATTGCTTTTGCTGAATTACCGTTGTGACTAATAATTGGCGGTTTGGAAGAACTAATTTTTCTTTCGGGTGAGGACGAGTCATTATTATTTGCATTTGTGAGTCGTGGTGGGGGCGGTTTAATTCCTCGCACGTAATCGTAAATCTGATCAATATCTTCGTAGTCTTGAACGTCGGGGATTTCGTTGTAGTTGTTATTATTGGCAATGTTGATTTGACTGGAGTGGGTGAGATTCAGTTGTTGATGGTGTTGATTGTTATTGGCAGCTGAGAGGATGTCTGGTGTCGATGGGGAGAGAAATATTGGAGGAGCGTAGGATTTCCATTGTCTCCCGTCGAATCTCAACTCTTTCTTCAGATTGATGTCATATATCTAAAATTCAAAAAGAGAAACAGACCCGATTAGATCACAACAACTAACTCTTAATTTATCAAATCAGTCTTTGTTCTTTCACACAACTAATCGTCCTAATAATATCCTTCCTTATCTCCCCTCTAAACGAATACTCTTTTCACACATACAATATCATCTACTACACTTTATATTCTACATTCTCGTTCACAGTAATTCTTCCAACTTCTCCTATCTTAATGTTTGTCAGCATTCTTCATATTTAGAGCAAAGAAATTCCTATTTGAATCACAATGATTTGATTTCCACGTTGATAATCATCTTTGGAGTACAATAGACATTGTAGTGGAGCAATATTTCACATTTTCAAAGCATCATTAAAACTCTTATGTGCCCAATTGGGGCTTCGCACTCTCTGACTGTTACATGAGACTCGCAGATTTATTCTCCCTCACTCCACCAACACGAACTATTTTGGGCTTCATCATTATCATGGCCTATGTACTTACGAGTTATAGTAATAATAATCACTCAAAGCAATATTTATAGCCACCACCCTCATATAGAATAGTACCAACACATTATGTGTAACACACATTAGTATAATTTCACTATTCTTACTTACTAATACTTTTTTAGCACAGGCAGTTTTCAGTACATAAAGCAGCAATTTAGTAACTTGGTGTGTTTCACGATGTGTTAGCTTCAGAACAGACCATAAGCACTTCGTTTAAAAATGAAAATGATACAATTCTCGCATTTAAGTACATTTGCGATAAGCATTTACATTTCTTTCTACATTACTGATATGGTTGCAAATAGCCAGAGTGACCGACTCTGGGCGAACTAAAGGAGCCAAATTGATGCAATAAAATAAAACAGAATGGCAATGATTGCTCATTTGACAAGACAAGCGTAATAAGAAAGTACTCCATACGCACCATACTCCTCTCAAGAAGAATGTTCAGCAATAATAATGCTGCTGCAACATTATTTTAACTGCTACACTAAAAGCTAAAGAATAAAGAGGAAAATCAATACGAAGAGAATGAAAAGGGAGAATGCATATCACCTGAATAATATCCTAACAATCCTTCCATACCACCAACACCACATCACATAGAGCACATGTACAAATGTACAGAACAACAAGCAACACCAACGCGAATGCATAAAAAATGAGTTTTTCCTTCTGTAGATGAACATGATGGAGATGGAGATGCTATCATTTTGGTATCCTCATCGTCATTGTAGTACCTAAAGTACACGAGAAGAACCACTGCCTCACTTCATCTCTCTGCATCTCCTCGTGTCATTTTACAACAATCACATCCAACAACCAACCCACATATTCATTCAACAATCAACCAACTACTACAGCATTCCATTTCTACATCCTAGTGTCTTACTGTCTTAAATTTAATACCTTCAAACTTTGCTATTCACATATAAAAACACCTTATGATACTTCCAAATGTGTGCAATGGTGAATTTAGTGCTAATTATACTTCGTGGAACATTTGAGACTGATAATAATATGACGAGAGAGTGTATGTGTAGATATGCATGCATGTGATATGTAGAAGTGAGTGAGGAAGCTTGAAACTTCTCCAAGACTGAAGAAACACGAGTAAGACGTATAAAATAAATAAGAAGGAATTGAGTCAGTTAAGAGTAAGAGATGGACAAACAAGGATTCTTGTTTTTATGCACAGTCTCTCTCAGTTTCAATCTGATTGTGAGTGGAAAATATAAGTTAGTGAGTGTCATTTGGCGTATTAGAAGATTGTAAGCGCTGTAATTATCATTATCTGTTTTTCTGTTGTCATTACACAGCCAAAGCTATGTAAGGGAGTTCTTGCTGCGTCCTACTGCCTCTTCTTAACGTTAAAGCTCTGACTGTGAGTGTGTGCTATGGCCTAATACATTTATTTCATTTTGCTTTGTCTTCCTAACATATTATGTTCTGTCCACATATGGCCTTTCATATAAAATAATAATAAGTCAACCATCATGTACAGTTCATCTTTGTTTGGCTTTACTTTTTATCTCAAGATTGAAATCTTAAGCTCTGCTTCATTGCATGATGAGATGAGATGAAGCTCTCTCTCTCTCTCTCTCTCACACGAACATAACACACATCAGGTACTTTTCTAGTACACACGTGGAAATAAATATATTTGGCGAATTAAGCTGGCTTCTTATTGTAGTAGTGAGTATACTGTTCAAGTGAAAGCAACATAAACATGAAAAATGAGCCTGGGATTGTTTGTTTCGTCATAATATCGTAGTATTAAATCTGTATTGTCTTTAAATGAGCATCTGCTAAACATGTTCCCTTGTTTACCTTTAACAAGAATCCAAGTACCTACAACTAAACTACACATATAACACTCAACTTTCTGTTTCCTTGTAGTAATAGCACAATTAGTCGATATCTTTTCATTCATTCTACTTATATGCATATGGTGTGAATTTTTATTTAATCTCAATTATTAAGATGATAATGATTTAACATTATAATATTATAACTATAATAACAAAAGCAATATAAAAGGATTTTTAAAATCAACGAAAGATTTGCCAGAGCGATTAGGCATATTTTTTCGGAAATGGAACTTACTAGATGCTTGAGATAGTTGTACATGTATTTATTGAATTTTTAGTCTGTAAATGTTTCCCTTTCTTCAACTATGTTTTGTGCAACACTAAAAACTCAATATTATGTCATGACATGAATGTTTCATTTGATTCCTTCAATCAAATGGCGAAAAAAACCATGAAAATGTCTCGTGTTATAAAGTTTCGTAACAACCCTTTAAAAAATGAAGAGCTGTTGTGCTACATTGTGGTAATTTTTCATAAAATGATTTCATACTCTGGCATTTTGTAACACATGTTGGTTTTGAGTACCTTGCCATTGCTATGTAGTGTAACCGAAACCTCTTGGCATTGCATACACTTCCCCAAGTGTAAAATTTCATTCGATATAATAGAATAAAATAATAATGTGCGTCACAAAAAACTAATCCAAAGTACTTAGGGATGAAAAGAACATTTTACGCTTGCACAGTGGAGAAGTATAGAAAAACTCTTGTGTAAAGTAATACAATATATAGCTACTACTTCTACTTGTAAGTGTATTGCAGTATGTGCAGTAAGATGTCTGTTTTGTGTAGAGTCTCCTGCTAATGATCTCAGGGATGAATCTGTTGGAATTGTGTGCTTGGGTTGGCTATTGAGAATAAAGTGGACAAGAAAAATCCTTTTGCTTTTAATATTATTATGTTTGAAAGTATGGTGAACTGGCTCACACAAATCCAAGAACTCTAAACAAGACAAGACAAGCAGACGGAAAGAATAGAGAAATAATTATATGTTTCGTAATAGGAAAGAGTTGTGAGTTCTCGTCTACTGAACTGACTGAGCTGGAGAAAAAGAAAAGAACCCTTTTCTTTCAACCTGGCAATACAATCCAAAACTTCTCATCCACACGGAACAAACGGAGACGAAACGAGGAGGACCTGCCCATTTTGAAGAAAAGGAAGGAATGAAACCAAACCATATCAAATGAAATTAAATGAATGCAATTTACTGTACATTGTAAGAAAGACCCACGGATCCAAACTCCCTTAGACGCTAAAGAACTAAGTACATACCTATACACTAACAGAGAAACTAGAGATAGGGTTAAATAACATAACAATAACTTATAGACAAACTTTCGCCCTATATTGCCTAATTTATTGTAGAGCACATCAATTTTTTATAAATATATAGCAAGCAATAATCTTTGGGATTTTTATTTATTAAAAATATTGTTATAACATATTCCTCCTGATTGTGTGATGGGCGAAGACTGCAAGAAATTCTATTCCTAACTCCTAAGTACAAAAGAAGGAATTAATTCATTGACCAATGGAAAATGAGCAACCTGAGACTTATCTTCAGCTGCAGCCTCTGAAGCAGACAATATGCAGAAAAACACGCATAGAAGCCAAAGAATAGAATTCGGCTGACATGGTTTGATTTTCGTTTCGGTGGATGAGAGAGAGTTTTATACTTTGTACTTCTTGTAGTATTCAACACAATTCTTCTTTCTATTATGCCACTAATAACTACGTACAAGAATATTTAGCGTGAATAAAATGCTACACGTAAAAGAAGTCTAGGACGAATCCACCACAGATCAAGTCCAGCTAAACCCTAACCACTCATTATATCTCTCCTTCTGTTCTAACCGACCACCTACTCCTTATTAAAACTTTTTATTTCACACTCCACGCTACACTAGATGCCGGTTTTGTTACAAATGCTTCGTATATGGCTTTATCAACACCACTGCAATACAATTTCCCTTTTATTCCATCCGTCTTGAATGTATAGGTATATTTATATGAATGAAACCTCGGTTGAAGGCATTGCAATGCGTTGAACAAAAGAAAATTCAAGTACAAGAAGAAATACACAAGTCCAAATGTACAATCAAGACAATTAAACTTTTGTGTTCCACATTTAAAATATGGATGCATAAATAAACGTGCTTTTCCATGCACCTGGCCTACCTATTCAGCGTTTTGTTTGCAGTTCGCAGCAGTCAAAGCTTTCAAGCGAAGAGTAAACAAGTAAGTTAGTGAACCTTGTAGCAGACTGGACTTGACACTATTGTGGATACAAAACCACTACTAATTATAAGGAGAATAATCTTTTTCTCACTCACCTGTATCAGATTTTTAGTTTGATCGACAAGGGTTTTGATTTTCTCCTGGAGACGGCAAAATTCTTTCATTTGATCCACCTGCCCCATGTTACGACACACTTGGAACTTCAATGGTACGCTTAATGGTAGCGGAAGTAAATTCAGAGGCTCCTTTGTAGAGCTCTGCAATAGTTTTCAAAGAAAAATCAACATTTTATATAAATTATTTCAATGTTAACATACGAAATTCACAAAATTGGTTTAGCACAATTAAAATGGTCCTTCATAAAGCAAGTTATCCATGTTAGTCGTCATTCTCCTTTACATATTGAAATTCTTCTTAATTACAATCATTGCAATCATTTTTGTGTTAAATCACTTCGACGAAGAGGAAGAGAGAAGGAAACACAAAAAGAACACTACTAAAAATACATGTTAGTTTTATGCAAATAAAGAAATTTCAATTTACATGTAACAATGCACTTTAACAATCAAAGTACAATGATTGGTCAAATTTTTCACAAATTAACATTTGAAAGTTCTTGGTTGTATAGATGTAATCAAAAGTACCCATAGGTTGTCAATTACACATTCGTAGCGGCTACCCATTCAAGTTACACCGCATTATTTCCATAAATCTTACAAATAGCACTAATACAAGTACAACAGGTACTATACAAACTCATTATACGCAGTAGTAGTGTATTGAAAAAGCCAATTCAATGTCGCTTTCATTTTGACATTTTTGATTTCTTGATGATTGAATCGAATGAGAATAGAAAAATATGATTTGGTTTCCTCTTTTTGAAGTGAATCGTCAATAGTTATTGTGTGATTTTGTATGTGTGTGCATAAATAAATTTTATATGCAATTGTGGGAGGATTGTACAAGGAAAGCCGTAAAGCGAAGACAATTCATAATATTTTTAATATCCATTCGGCTCACAAAGATACACCTAAGGATAAAACGGAATTGTATGGTTGGGCACTTCATGGCTATGTAAATTTTGCTAGTTTTTCTTTTCAAGTTTACTCGACTGTAGTAGAAGAATGGTATATTGAATTATTGGTTTGCTCTTGGTCTCGCCTCATGATTTCGCATTACAATTACATTCTTCTCTCTCTCTATCCTTTTCCTATTTTTTGTGTGTTCTGCCTGTCCGTCTGCTCCTCACTTCTTCCCTCTTATCTCAATTTCTCACAACCCATACAAAATCTGACCATTATAAATATAAATAGAGTCTCTCTCCATACTACACCATATTATACTCTTCTACTATACTCATGCAAAATATTTCTAGCTTATTTCTATACAATTGATCCACGAATCGAGATAATAAAGATTTAAATAATATTAATCCCTCTACTATCTGTATATACATGTAAGATGCCTCTCTTTTGCAAGTTTGCAACGATAAAGGCCATTGTTATTTGTTTTTCATTTACTATTTGCTCTCTTAGGGGAAGAATGAGAGAAGAGTGTGAGATTTTGCACTGAGTATTCAAATTCAAGTTTATTGTAGCTTATTTTATTGCAGAGGGATTACAGTACAATATTTATTATAGACATAAAAATACGATACACAGAGCAGAATTAACAGAGGACTATAATAATGTGGCAGAGCATTGGACACGTCAGACTCCACACGACATTGCCTTTAAGGAGTCTGAGAGAGACAGACAAGAGTGCAGTGTATTGTCCTGATACTACCTGTAGTGGTCAAGTGATGCGGGACGACTGGCTGAGCCATTGTTCATCTTGTGTTTTATGTACACACAGTTTGAATAACGTAATAGCAATACTTTTTAAAAGCATGATAAGTAGCTGAGCACTATTCTTGTGCAAATAAAGACGCTTCTCTTACGATTAGTCTTAAGAAAAGAATGTAAAGAGCTTACTTAACGTTAAGTTACGCTTTTACGTTATTTCATGTTAACGAGAATAGTGCTACGTAGTGTGTAGCTGTCATGTACATGTGTATGTGTACACTAAAGGCTCCAAGGTGTGTTTACATATACCTCGTACACTTATATACATAATAATGTAGCTTCTCAAACTGTAAGAGTTTCTTTAGTGTATATATAGTATGTTAACATACGTAGCATACTCACCTAACTAAAAGTATTTACACAAGACACACATACGAGTTGAAGTATAACGTACAAGTGATTTTTTAGTACTCTTCTGGCAGCAAGAGCAATAGAACGTATGAATGAATGGGCTTGGCAAGTGTTAAACAGTCAGCATAAAGTAAAACATACATGTACGGAAATTCAGAATAAAAAAGGAAACACTTATTTTCTACAAGATGAATGGATCGAGGAATTTTACACGCCAAGATAAAATAGAAGCTCTTAAAATGATCTCTTGCTGTGCGAATATTCCTTCTATACAAAATACACATATTCTTACACACTATAAGAGTACATCGTACCGTGGAACGTTGTCTGGTAGCTGTTTGTCTTTGTTTATGTGTTACGTGAGTACAATTATTACAGTAGTGCATGTGCACTGTACACAATATGATGAATGGCAGTTGACCACATTTGGTCCTCAGGGTTTTAGTTCAAAGCACTGTGCACTGTTGGTAAATAGTATAAGCATAAGCTGCATGAACCGTTGGATTCCGTCGTAAAAATGGAAAACAAAATAATAAAACTAATACAGCACATTTGAAATTTATGTATCGTTTAAAAAGAATTAACTATGGCTAGTTGTACATAGGTAGGTAATAGCTGAGCTTGTTTTCGATTAGGTACTTGATAAGGTACATCACGTGTACACGGAAACGTATGGCATTAAAACAAATGATGAGACTATAAAAATCCCGAATGGTAAACATCTGTCTTTTTCAGTACGAATATAAGTTCCTTCACATTTAGTTTGTTGTTGCTAAAAGGCTAAATATATTTTAGGTTTTTTTCACTTGGCACTTGAGACTTATTAAGGTAAAAGGTAGCAGCGCTCATATAAATTGCCTAAAGAGCTTCCATTCAAAAGTCAAGTGCACCCCTAGGGTTTTGATGTAATAAATTAATTATTCTGTCGTGGTTTGAATTTCAATATGTAAAAGATCTCGGCAGAATTGTTATTGAACTCTCAATAAGGCATGATTAGGAGTTTAAAAATAGCTTACGTGACTTAAGGGCATGCCAAAGATAAGTTCTTCCTGGATAGTACTGAACAGACGCAGTTCCGGGACAAACTTGAAAGAGGAGCTCTTGGCTGAAGATGTGACCGGTGGCTTTCCGTCCACCAGACGGACCATCATTGGCATCCTTTTAGTCAGTATATTCCTAAACAACATCAAAGAAAATCAGTAAACTCTCTTGGGCTGACAGCACACACAACACATAATAATAAAATACATCCATTCACATACACAACCAACATGAACATCCTAACATGACAATTCTCAACACAATCACCTCTCGCAGGCGGCTGAAAGAAAAATAATCCATCAGACAGGTGTGTCCTGCACGCCTGTTTCTTCAGCAGCATTGACAACATACAGTAAATCCATATCCATTCTCAATTCAATCCTAACAGGGCTATCATCCCAACAAAAACTTCTTTCAAAATTACAACCACAGTTCTGCAACCTCGGAGTGTATATTACCGGTATTAGTATGTTTACAGCCAAAATGTTCTTCTTGTGTAGGTTTTCGCTAAATTATGAATATAGGTTACCTCCACGGTAAAAGCACTTCAAGTATTAACATGTCTGTGCAAAAAATGTCAAAAATATGTTTACTAGAAAGATTGTTCCTGGAAAGTATATCCTTTTAGCCAGTTTATACATACGTAGTGTAAAACAGAGCTGTTATCTTTCTGAACTCACTTAAAATAGTGATAAAATTTTGTTGCACTACTGTTTTGGGCAACATTGTATATGCATATTGTCAAATATACATGTTTAGATAGATTGCTGTAAGTTGATAATGGTTTGAAACTGCTTTTAAGTCTAGCTAATGAGAAATGATCTTATTTTTAGAATTTTTTATGTTGGTCAGTCAAGACACATTCATTCTTTTCATTCTCCTGCTTCCTTGCAGTGCAGTTGACCGAGCACCGACTAAAATATCATGCAAATATAAGAGGTACTACATAGCATTTGCTATTTGTATGCAATGGTACTTGGTACCTATAGATGCTTTTTCATCCTTTGTAAAAGAGTACATGCACATGACTGTTTGCCTATATAAGAAAACATCTGTGTGCTATAATACGTGTACTGTGCAGACAGAGATTGCACACAGAAGAGGCACAGGTCTTAAAGTTTGGTACTTTGCATACGGACATGATTATTTCTCATTGCCGTAAGTCCTTTCGCACGTCCATCCTCATTCTTTGTGTTGCATTACACAATTTTAGTGAGATAAATCCTTTAAAGGGACAGCACAACAATTCTCATGCATATTTATAAATAAAACCCGTAATGTCCGATCCCAAAACGCCATACACACTCACAAGAACACATTCATCCTCCCGATGAACTATATCTATACAGTTCATCAAACCAAGGCGTTCAACACTCCAACGTTCATTCCTTCGCAGTTTTATTCATGAATTTCAAACAGGTAGGTTACATTACGTCTTGAAAAGGACCAGGCAAAATACCAAGAAGAATTAAATGATGACTTCTCTTGTGTAAACGTAAAGTGCATTCAGTTTTATTTATTAACTATTTCGAGGACGAACTGCCAGCGACGACAACGACGAAATGAAATGACTGCAACATCAACTATCCTCTCTGTATGAATCTTACAGGTTGCAATAAAGAATGAACTATATGCAGAGCATTGTGTGTGTTGTGTATCCTATTACCGTAGCATGACATCATGAATTTTACATTCACATAATAATAATAATAATGTATTACGCTTTCAAAATTCTCAGAGAGCACACTCACTTCAGTCTCCTCACATACACAACACGTCCTCACATATACACAACTTTCATTATAATCTTTTTGATAATAACTTGGGTGCGTTACTTATTACGGGTATTCAAATTCGCAGAGATTCATAAACTATTCATTCATTTTTGATCCATGTCGTCTGCTCTACTGTACAATGCCATATGAACACAGAGGGGTTGCATTTTAGTGCACTTCGAGTTTGCGGAAATGATTTGAGTTCTCAAATATGTGATCTGTGTGAAGTACCTTTGGGTTTGTGTGTACAAAGTACTCGTAAATCACATTACTTAATATATAATATTACATCACGAGTGAAATAAATAAAAATGCCGGTTCGAATTCAATGCATACTTAATAAAAGATGAATTCAATATGGACGGAACAAAGGGTCTCCGTGGGGGGCGTCCATTCCAATGCTAATCCTATTTTATCTCTTCGCTACAAATCCTAGCACTCTGGCCAAATGTAAAAATAGAAAACGATCTAAAAGAGAGCAACGACTGAGTGAATGTCATTTTACATTTTATAACTATAACTACCACCATAGACAGCACTTGAACTCCAGAGAGGTTCCTTTACTTCTATACCACTTTCATATACACGTAATGTGTATAGGTATTATATGTGTATGAAACCATATCAAGAAAAACTAGCAGAGAGGTTTATGGATGCCTTTTAGCTTTAGCTTTGTGAAGTGACGCTGTAACTGTAATAACAGGAATTAAATTTTATGGAACATTAAGCACACAGGATCAACTTGTACTCTTCTGACATGACAGTCTTCGTTTGATTTGTAAACACTCTGCGCAAAACACAATGGATAATCATTTTACTATTTTTTACAACCTACACATCGTATTTATAACAAGGCTGTATACAATTTTCCTGTTGATCCTCATGGTATTGTTTTGATGCAGCTCTGATTGAGATTGAGCTGATTACACACATTTCTATATACAGATTTATTTACTGTATTTGCATTTTATGTTATCTGCATCTGTCATTGAACAGCTCATCATCTCACATCGTTACAACTAAATTCGTCGCATAGATTGCCTTCTGTTGAACTTGCAATCGCATCGCCATATATACCAAACACTTTTAATGCACTCAAAAGTAGCCTCCTGTATCTGTGCAACATTTATGCAAGGAGTGTACAAAATGCAAATTTTAATGCAGAAGAAGTGTCGTTGCATGAATATGTGAATGGATGTTCCTCCCATGCACTTACGACCACGTTTACTACTACAACTCTGCTCACATGAGAAAATGCAGTTTGTTTGCCAGTTGCAAATAAAGTGCTAATAGCGTTATATAGCAGTTGCCATTTTTTCATTAGGGATAATAAATGTTGTAGTATGTAACTAAGACAAGACACGACCTAAAGCATTGGAACAATATTTGCACGTCCTTACTAAAAGAGCAAAGATCAGTTCATTGCAAACACGGCAATCCTCTACATATGAAATGCAAATCAATAATGCAAAGTTTTCGATTGCAATTTGCGTTGTAGTATACATAAAAAAGAATCAGCATGCAAAACTATTTGTTGTGTAGTACATTTATGTGCTGTACCATGTGTAGAGTCGGTATAATATTATGCAGACAATAATACGAATGCGGACATGTTGGTCATTTTTCATTTCTGTTGTGGGGAAGGCAGTCAGTAGGAGAAGAAGAGTGGAGAGTCGAAGAATGGAGTCAACAAGATTCAATTCGACTTGGACACATCTCAAAGGAAACTAAACCAAACCAGATAAGGAATGGCATGCATGTATCACACACTCACTATGCTTGTGCTAATGTGTTATAATACTACACGTATGTAAAGTGCATGTACACAGACATTCTTCTACAACTACGATGCATTTTAATGCAGAAGAGATGTCTGCTTAAAAGAAATGAGGATCATCTATTTGCACTAACGTTTTTAGTTGGGATTATTGCGAAGTGAGATGAAAGGGGTCTCCTCCTTGACGTATTTCCTACGTAAAATCTTGCGATAATATAAATTGCATTTAGCATTGAGACAATAATGGCAGTTGAATGAGAGAGATAATAATTTGTGTTGAGAATTGTTTTTAAATTGTTTAGGAATTGGTTGTAGTGAATTTATTTGTTGTTTGGGACTTACTTGGTAGTATGAACACCGCTAATACTGTCCTGTCGAGCTAACGGGCTGAATTTCCCTTTTTGCGAGGAGCTCAAGTAAACCGTTTGGCCTTTGGAGTCGAAACAACGAAGATAGCGTGAGACCTTCTTTCCTGATGGCACAGACACCTCCCCAACGAGCACAAGAATCTCACCAGGTTGAACTACTCGACTCTTGTCAGAAATTTTATAGCTGTGCTGTTGTTGCTGTTGAATTTGCAGTTGAAGTTGAGCAGGAGTGTCAGGTGAAGAAATGATATTATCTGAAGAAGCTGTGGAGGCTGCAACCACAGCTGTAACTGAAGTAGTTGTCCCGTGTGAAGTAGGACTTTTGGCATCTGGCTTGTACCCCTTGATGGGTTCTCGGACGAGGCACGAGTCGGGGAATTTCCTTGTCAAGGCTGACACTGTGGGAATGCAGGGGACCGAGCGTCCATCTTCACTTAGAATTTCAAAATGACCTTCGAAATTCTGAGGGATGGCCAGGGTGGGCCCGAAAGGCACAACTCGCTGACGGCAATTTTTGAACTTTACACATTGAGCTGCCACACTGAGCTGTTTCCCCGCAGACACGAGCAGAACATGGGACACTAACGACGGATTGGAAAATGAGGGTTGGCCAATATTCTGATACTGACCTCGAATCACTTTGGCTATGCACGGAAAGCCGGATTTGGCAATTTCTCCCAGATAAGAGCCTTCCTCCGACCACCGGCATTGGGACAACAACTCGGCCACATCTGTTCGACTCCCCATTTGGTCGCCCACTAAATCCAATTCTAAATCTTTGCTAAATCAACAACCACAACGGTAGATCCTCCTAAGCCTATTCTTCTTCGTAGTAGTGGTAGTCTGATATGGAAACACTTTGAGTTGGGCTGGGCTCTGATTTCGTTTCTTCTTCTATACGTCTGTTGCTGCCTCCTCTTAACACAAGGATCTTCTCGCTTATGCAGTTTATTTATTATTCTATGTACTGCTGCAGTACACAATGACAGAATTCCGCTTATATGACTTAAGCCTTGCCTTTTGCTCCCGCTTTAACCTTTACAATTACTACAACAGTAATAAGGTCCTCTTATTGCTCTCTTCTTTTATTCCTCCACTTCTATGTTTTCATTTGCTTGCTTCACTGATTTTCTTATTTCATTTACTGTTTTAATGCACTCTTTTGCCCTTGCGATGACTTCGAGTGCAGAGTGTACTGTTTATAATGTGTGTTGTACACGTACACATAATTTAATTCCTTTTCTGTCGGCAGAAATTGTCTTCTTCCTTGCGACGAAAATATTTCACGATGATAAAGTATTATTTTAATGACACAACAGTTACTCTCTGGAATTTTAACCCACGACGACGGCTCAACTGTTTTTCTTTGTGGGTTCCTTTGCCTTCTGCTGCTGCGTCTCTTCTTGCGACTGCGAACGTTTCTCTGGAATTGACATGGACGTGTGTAGTATTATGACTACCTCATCTTTCATGTCATCATCGTCGTTTTGCTGTCGTCACAGTATTTGGCAGTGGCACATGGCAATCAGTCAGTCTCTCCCACCTTGTCCTCAACCACGTATCTTCGTTTCATCTGCAAAGTCATCCAGAAAATGACACCATTATTTCCTCATCCCATGTATTTTGAATTATAATCAATGCCCCCAGGCTAAATTGATAAAAGCAATTAGTACCGCACTATCTTTATCGCTGCTTTACGATCATTCCTTATTCTTTCATCGTTACGTACACAAACCTAATGGGTTCTCCTCTTGTCACTTTGCTAACTTATTAATAATAAGTTTACTCACTATATGCATTTACATTTGCCTTACTATAACTGCTTATTTACATGACAATCCCTATACCTAATACCTAACTACTACTACAATGTTTATCAGTCTTGTGTACACACTCCTACTGGCTTAGTAGCACTACTGCAGTTTTTACAACAGTTAAAGACCTTTAACAGTTAAAGGAAACATAAATATCCTATCCCATATATGCGTTAGAGAAGCTATATAAGAGATATAAAGATAAAGGTACGTCACCATGCACATAAACATACAAGTTATAAGCATTAACGATATCCCTGACTAACGACTTTAATTTAACTTGGTCATGACAAGCGTTTTGAGTTGAAAATCATTGAGAGTACATGATAGAAAGAGCATTACCACTATCATTATTAAAATTAAAGGAAAGAAATCAAAGCCAAATCATGGAAAATGTAAGTAACACATAAACACTCACATTAGCCACTCCGTTTCTTCCTCAACGTGGCACCAATACAAATTCAGTTGCACTAAAACTACACACACAACCGCAACCTTACCTACCTACAAACGTGTACTTTTCCATTAATGCCAAATAAGTTGAAGCCAAGTGCAAACAACAACCAAACCCCTGCTACCGAGTAAAGTCAATGCTACATCCTCTACACAAATTATACCAACATCAATAACAACGTGCACTGCTTCGCTGTACTTAACAATTATGAATTTGCATCTTACTTTTTAAGTTATACAATTTACACCAACATAAAATATAAAGGCATAGCAGTTCTGTGTCAGTGTGAATCCATATAAATGCACATTAAGGTAAAAAGGCCGTATAAAGATATATACTATAAGGATAATATCTGTTATAGGGTTAAAAATCAAATTTAATGTGAATTGCAAACTTTCTTGTACATTTTACTCAACTACTACTTTACTCCACAAGTACCTAGTTAGTAGACTTACATTAAAAATGAAAATGTTTCTGTAATGTGGTTGCAAAGTGCGTATGTTGCACTTTTGCAAGCTGAGAGAGAGAGAGAAGTAGCGTACGGTGCATTTGTAAGGTTGTAAGCAATAATTAAGGCACACAGCAATGTAATGTAGGTTTTGCAATAAATAATGGCCATAATATTATAATTTAATGTTGAGCATGATGTAGAGTACTACAACTAATGTATTTAGTTGTACAAGATGTAAATGATGATGATGAGGATGACTGTGGCTTTACAATACGTGTTCACTAGTATAGGATTACTATAGAGAGTGGTTATAAGTTATAGGGCGGAGGAGAGTGTATGAGAAACAAATGACTAGTCTCAATCAGCCCATATAGTAAATGAGCTAAAGGCCTTGATGGAGGATTACAGTTTGCGATTTTCTAAAGCGGCGACTCTCTTTGTTCCTTTTCGCTTCATTTTTCGTTTACTATTTCTACAACACTCACACACACCTTTCTACTCGCTTCTGCCATGCATAACATAATTTGAGTGTAGTATCTTTAATACATGTGTTTAATTGTGCACATGGGGATGCAGAAGCAGAAGTATATGCAAAGATATAAGTTTTGACTTGACTGACCCTCTCACAGCGCCTTAAGAATAAAAATAGACTCTCGTCTTTTATGAGTTAAGAGCTTCGAGTGGCTTTAAGAAGGTAATCTTCTGTGTAATTCGTATAAGTATATAAATAAATGCATTATACTATTACAATGCCCATAGTAAACACGATGTGCTGTTCTTCTTAAGTGTACTGACGGAGTAGTGCATGCGAAACTAACTTGTTTATATTTCAATTTGAGTTTACACATGGTTTGCGTATATACTGCATAGTAAATGTGAATTATAAACAAAACGCAGCAGAAGACTTATTAAAATATTATATAGGGGAAGTTACATGATTTAGCTGTGCATTAATATAATATTTGACTGCAAGTGCTTTTTGTTGTAGTAAATAGTGTAGTGGTGGTGGTAATGGAAGAAGTTGTAGTGCAGCAGTAGTAGTGTGGTGTGATTTTTATCTTTTTTCTTGGTTGCCTGATTCAGAATTAACGTAAGAAGAGAGAACAACCCTCTTGGCCTTTAACAGCCTTCTCTCTGAGAGTGTTCAGAGAGAGAGAACATTACCGTTCTTGCAGCAGAGTAGAAAAGATTTGTTTTGAAAAAAGAATTGGTTTAGCTGAAGCTTTTGACTTGCATGCCCTGGCCTACCTTTATTCTCAAGATCAACTCTGTTGATTCTTTGTGGATGATGTAAGCCCGAAGCCCCAACGTGGATAATAGTCAGAGAGATACATTATTAGTTAAATATAAAGGAGCAGTAGTAGTCTGTGTCTGTAAGGAACCCACTCATTCTCTCTCAGCTATTAGCATTACGACCACTATACACGCCGTGGCTGCTGTACTGCTAAGTAATCCATCTAAGTAATGTAATTCGTGTAAATATAATGAAATAGACGAACCGTTGTTGTTGAATTGTGTTTGTTTCTTCTCTGTTATTACATTATTACCTACTTTAATTTACTCAACGCTTTATATAATGTTATTTTTCTATCTTTCACTAATTGAAGCCTTGTAAGCTTTGTAATGCTGTTAGTCAAAGAATCGCACCAGCTATCATCTTATTAAATACAATTACACACAGTCTTGCTATTCTCATCCAATTTTAGTCTTCTTATGCCTGGTACGGGTATATACGGCGGAGGGGAAGTAAAGGCATAATGCACACAGTGATCTCACTACTAGTTAGTTACAGTAAGGCACTACAGAATTTAAGAGACACTCATCGCGAAACTGTTTGTATTTCTAATCTTTAGGTAGTTCCAGTTATCCTGGGTACCTATGTTATATAATAATAAATTATTTGTAACAGCTTATATACACCAGGTATATAATATGTTATATGAGACAGGTCTCTTGGATTTTGCAGCAGTGCAGTGGGGATATATATCTGAATCTGAACCAGCAAGGAGGTTAAAACTATCAACTTGAATTGAAACCATCACCACCGTGAAAATTAACATACCATTTAGGCAAATACCACGTTATGTTATCCACAGCTTGTAATTGCGTCGCATTATCTATGTAGACTTCCCCAGAGATTGTAAATTGCTCAATTTATTGTGCTAAACTTATAAGCATAGCCATCTGACAATATTGATTGACATTGACTTATAAAGGTCGCAGCAAATATCTGATGACTTCTGCCGTGCAAATAAATGTCACAGAATTCTCATCCCTTTATTAATCAATACAAAAGTGCAATCTCATATCTCATCTTGTCTCAAAGGTCATTAATGTTTTGCTGTATTTGTACAGAGAACGTAAATGTTGGTTATCTATTTCCAATGCAAACACAATCACATTCAGTTCTTTAACTTTGAATTGCATTTGCAGTATAAGAGTAAGGTGTGTGTTCAGTCCACCCGGTTTTAACACACTATGTATATAAAATCACATTATGGAATTGAATGTATAAAAACACAGAATGAATTTGTATTTCTTATAAAGTGCATCTCTGCTATGTATTCCACCAATATTCTTATATATACATAGTATAGTAATGTACGTGCTTGCCTGCGTTGAACGTGATACTAAACATACGACGATCTCAGTCGGCCACCTAAAGCATGCTTTCATGCAGCATCTACTAAATAAATTTATTTCTGCAGTAAGTCGTGTATGTACATGGCTGATAAGAGTGTAGTGAATAGTGAATAAGTGTAAGTAGTATATAGCATTAAGCATTGTGTGTTAGTTTAGTATTTGGTGTATGCTTAAAGTTTATAAATGATGCTGGGCATTGGGATAGTGGACAATCCACACGGAATGGAGCTTGGCCAAGCCAGCTCATCATTATGCAAATCTGGTTGTTCCCAGTTGTTTTTTATCTAACTTGCTTTTAGTACCATCGCTCTACGGCCAACAACAGAACAACAATCAAATGAGCTGTAAAGTTGTATTGTGTGTAATGTAACTTGGCTATCGGATTGCACTTACAGACTGCATCTTTCAATAAGTTTTAAGTATATGCAGCTGTCCCAGCCAAATTTTATTAACCACCAGTCTCACAGAGTCCAACCGTTCATAGGGGCGAAAACCCCACAGGGACACCAGAAACCCGACACCTTAAAACTCTTCATTTTACAAACAAGCTTTAACCTTTCAAATAAAATTTCACACAACCAAATACAACTGCTCAAAATTCAAAATGGTAAATTTACATTTATGAAGTTGGCAAAACGATGAAAATAAAAGAGCTGACCTTGCAACCCTGTACTTTTATGCTTAATATTGATTATGCAACAATGATTTGGTTTGTCGTGACGGAACATCTTATCTACAAACCGAATCTATGGTAATATTAACCACAGCCATCATGAGCAGCTACTTCTTTTTATTGCTTAGACTTTAATCACAAAATGAAATCCTCCAGGCAATATCATTTAGAATTCTAGCGCACACCTGAACTTTAAATACAAATCGTAGTACAGATAAATATATTTCAGCCCATTCCTACAAATCGGTGAGATAAAAATACTCGTCCCAATAACTAGAACTCCTGAACAATTAATTCGTGGGAGAGATCAATCAGTTCATACGATGCAATCAACATGTTACATTGGAGATTCATAAAAAATGTTTTAATTTCCGCCAGCATGAAAAATTGCAAACTTGATGCTGTTTCCAGTAAAGAATGAAAAATGCATTGATTTTGCAGAGAAAGCCGGAGATGTAAAAGAAAGAATCTCAGGACAGGTCGTTGTTGTATCCGTATACAGTTGAAGGAAATTGCATTGATCTTGAATTACAAAATAAATGTGTCTGTATAGGCTTTGTGCATGTATTGTGCGATGTGGTTCGGCATTATTGCTTGTTGTTTCTTTGCTTTTGACTTTTGGTACGCGTCTAGGTACTTTTGTGTACAAGAGTGGAAATGCATAGGGAATTATAATTTGCTACCCATGTACTATTTGTTGTTTGTATAATAAGATGATGATGCTCTTCCTTCGTTAGTTTGTTGGACACGCATTTTTAACTCCGATCCGTCCTGTTTATTTATATACCCTTGAACCCTGCAACATCCCATCTGACGTAATGGACGTTTCTATACTCGTGTATTTATAAAGTTGTACTTACTGCGTGTATCCCTGTGTAATGGTGTAAGCATTACAGGTCTTAAGTATACATTGTGTCTGTGTTCATGTAAACGCAAGTGCAAGTTGTTCCTTTTTTATTCCTTCCCATGCAAGTATCCTACAGTCTTTGCAGCTCTATATCAATAATAATATTATGTTGTTGTTTGTATTATACCTGAGCATTCTTACAAAAATAATGACTTACTGGCTACTACCACGGATTGTTGTGCTTGTACTGTGCAACAACCAGGCTTTTGGCATGGACAACACTATAACTTCTAGCTTTGCATAAAACTACATAAACAAACTCTACATGACTGTATTACACATACACATACAAGTGTAACAGGTACTAACTTTAAGTTTTCTTATATTTTACCTAAGTGAAAACACATGCATTGTATGTAACATCTATAAAGAATCGCATCTTAGCAAAGATCTAAGCAAGAAACTGAAAATCATCTCTCGCAGGGAGATCATAGACAGAGAGAGACCACACTTCACGTTAGTCCTCATAATAGCCAGAATAGTTTTCTAGAGTTACATCATTAAATTTTATACTTTTCGTTTCCTTTGATTTTATAGCCATCTAATGTGGCTACAACTACATCATCTCCTCACTACACCATTAAATCCGAATTTCTAACTATTTTACGAGTTTCTTCCTATCAAATTATTGTTCACACTTTAAGACATACTCTTGCACTTTGCTAAACACTATTATTCCCACACACAAACACACCTTCAGTTCCTACCGACCACCATATACACCTTATCCATCTATATAGTATCTAAACCTTAGACAGGTAGGTATACAGGTACCTTCTCCCGTCAAACTGAATCTATAGCATCTAAAAATACAATGAAATTGAATTCTTTGATTACCGTGTCTTTTTTGTCAAAGGGAATGAATGATATGTGCGGAAAGTACAGGTGATCACACACAGGTACATATGTATTTATATTAAAAGGAGACAGAAGATATAGGGATTTGACTTTTATTGATTATTAAACTGCACTTGTTCGTATATAAACGTAATGCATTTAGGATGGCATCTGGCACCACAAACAATCCACATCGGATGGCAATTGCATTACATCATCCATCCGACATCCACCATTCCCTACCAAACCAATGCAAACCGCAGAAGAAGAAGAAAAGCTGTAGAAAAAACAAAGCACTCCTATAATGCGTCGTATTGGTATTGCAGAAGCATTGCTTGGCCATCTGAGATTATACGAAGACACAGACGAGGGAGAGGAGTACTTTTGTATGGGACTCGTATTATGCTGACTGAGTGAGTTCTTCTTGTGCTGCAACAGCGACTGAAATCACAACGTTAATCTTTTCTGGTGATGCTACTCTGGGTTGTTGTGTGATGTCAGTTGATATGATGATGAGGATCAGAAAAAGTGGCCTGGACAGTCTCGTCGTCTCTTCTTCGCAACTGAACTATTAAAGTTACTTCATATGGATTTCCTTTCTATAGCCATTTACTCCTCAGCTCTGCCTTTGCATTTGCTCCAATGCAAAATCCAATCAAACCACCTACCTACCTACACTCTCTTTCAATAACACAACAACGCAATACGTACAGATAATTCTTTTGTACAGAACACAGTACTCGCACCACCACCACCGTCTCTGATGATGATGGCCTCTTCATCATCATCATCATCATCATCCTCTCTTCTTCTTCTTCTTCTTCGTTTTCAAGTTCAAATCTATACTATACGGCCAAATGAGTCAATGACATTTGGCTTCGACTTGACTGTGAGCTGATTGAGCATCGCTCTCTCTCCAATTCTCATTCCGTCTTATCTTTAGCAGCTCTGCACACACACAGCTTTAATAATCATCATCAAATCATTTATTTATAGCCAACATTCAATTCTTTTCCTGAGCATGTAATAATAACACAAAATCATCCACACCCAAAACCAAACCTAGTTCACTCTTCTTCAGTGCATGTACAAATCTATATCATGCTACACACTACTTTTATACAACTCTAGACCTTTAAATCCTCATGTTACGTCTATTGTCAGCAAATGAATCAAGTCTTCTTCTTAAAACCATTATTATTCGTGTCATGTCTAATGTGGAACTTCGCTATGCCAAACTACTCAAACCATAATACCTATATGCAACTTGCATGAATCTCTTCAGAGGAATAATTTTATTTTGTCTCTATTATTCATATGTCAGTTTGAATAACTTACCTACAATTTGTTATACAATTAGAAATATTTACTTTCACAACAATAAGCCATGTGCCTGTATAGTGAGACGATAAACTTTAACAAACTAAAAACTGAAAACTGAATTAAAATCTGACTAACCTATATAAACAAGGTAGGAAATTAAATCTGCAAACAAAGTAAATTACTTAGTTGCAGTTTTGCATCTACTTATTCCATAATTATCATTAAAATCATTGAAATTATCCTCATTACATTTTACACGCAATCCACAACTTAAAATTATAATAAATGCGTCCTGTGCACAAAAACTACCTATATACTTGCCCGAATACCTACAACCTATAGAGTAGAGCATCGAATATCAGGCTAAATCTAGTAGAACAATTTTATTGTGTGTATTGAATTGGTATTTCGATGCATTGCATAATACAAATCACTATAAATGCTTTAACATTGTTATTGTGTATGGACTGAAGAATAGAAATATTGTAAAGATGCATTTTGGTTTGTGTTCAGAGTGAGGGACTGGCTTCAAAGCCTGGTGCATCACATCTCTTCGTCTCTCCTTTTAGATTTGGCCTGCATTTTGCTGTGTGTGGATAAAAGTGGATGTTATTGTTGCGTACTTAGTATTTCTTGAAGAGTAAATAAATATGCATTGTGGTTCTTCTGGTTGCTTACGATTCGGTGGTGGTTGTAAGGTGGTGGTGGTGAGGAATAAGAATTATTCCTTCTTTGTATCTCCTACAATATTTCTTATGCATTTTGCTTCATGCTGATAATATTCGATATAGATAGACACACACACAGCATTGAATAGTAAAAGCTATAAGCAATAGCTTTAGTGCTGCTGTGTGTGGAGATATATTCCTCAGATAAAGTATTCGGCTTGTGTGTGTGTAAGTACGTACTTGTTGCATGCACCAGAACTGCTGCTGACAATACTCTCTTTGCATTCACACACGGACACAGCGGATAGAAAGACGAGAGATGATGATCGTATAGAACAATAACACTATAAAAGCACTTTGGTAAAAGTTACATAAGAATAGAATGGGTTTGATATAGCAGGAAGTTGACTATATAGAATATTTTAGACATTGGGTTATTGGATAGGAGGACAAGTCAAGCAAGAACACTCGAGGATATTACGGAGACGACAGACAAGCAGACAGCACCAGCAGAAGATATTCAAAATAACAAGAATAACAACCAACAAGATCATGATTTTCATTTGCATGTATTAGATTATAAGATGTGTACCTATAAGGCCTTTCTAATGCTTCTCAAGCTGTTTAATGAACACGGAATAGTAAGGAATACGTGTTACTGGAATTTAAAAAGACCTGACTGACCCGATGAATTCGTATTCCTGACTCTTATCTATATTTACTCAGTCGCTATATATATGGTCTCTATAAAGAAATTCTATTACGTAATCACATGTAGGAGTGGTGCTTTTGTGTAACAGTAAATCGTGCAAATATTCCAGTATTTTATCTTGCTCTACCTTTTCCCTCACACTCAAATGCAAAACTCTTTCCATTCTCGAGTTATTAAACCTACTTATAACATTTTATGCCTTTATTAACAACCAAGTTCTTATATCATTTCACTCTGTGATAGCTTATTATAATAATATGACTATTCTCTCCTTGCAAGTACAGATAGTTACAGACTGTAGACAAGACATTTGCAGACACATAAAATATCACACATATGGTAGCCACAAGACACAATCACTCTTATTAGTCTTAAAGGAATGTGCGAAATGTTCTAATTGATCTGGATTTAAGTAAATAATGGATTGTTATTATGTAATGGAATGTAGGAATTTATTCCAATTTCTAATAAATGAGTGCAGCAGTAACGTTTTAGCTTTAGTTACTCGTAAATTACATTGTGGTACATCCCAGAATAATATTTGAGGAATGCTCAGAGATTGAATAAAATTCGACAGATCGTTTTGCGGAAAGATGAGCTGAATGTTCTGTGCGAGGAAAGTATAAAATTAAATGCAAATGCCGAGAAAGATAGCGTGCATCAGAGTTTTCACCCCTTCTGGTTGGGAATGTAAATTATGATTTAATTTCCATAAAATGTTAAACGCTCAGCCGAGATTGTATTAGCAATTATAAATTGTTGTATGTGTAAGATAGTCATAGTTCCATTGTACTACTCGGGTGAAATAGAAAAACGCGTGTTGAATTTTGTGTCATGCACACCACACGTCTAAAACTACAATCTCAGAGGAAGATGTAGAAGAAACAGAAGTGGTGGTGGTGGTGGTAGTGGAAAGACGAATAACTTTGTAAACGTATAACGTGTGGTAGTTCAATTATAAACTGAAAGAAAAATAAAAACTGAATTACAAAAGAGCACTACTGCAGCATAAAATGGGTTGAGTTGGGAATTGAAAAGATTTTGGGGATTTTAGCCGTGAGTATTGCAGAGCTTTGTTGTGTGTACAGTTTTTAGCGTTTTGAGCTGCCTATAATAAAATAAATGTATTGTTGTTGTGTATACAATTCAAGTAACGTATGTGGCATTCACTTATGTATGATTTGAAGTCAAGGCAAGGCAGGGCAGAGAGAAAAGGATGACACATGAGGAAGAATGGGTTGATTCTTTCCCAGGCCATGCGAGGATTAGCCAAATAACAATTTTGGTCACAGTGGTTGGGCTTTCGGTTGCCAAATCTTGTTTTGGTTGCAATAAATAATATATCACGCCATGCAAATGGCTTGGACTTGATTCTTTTGTTGTCAATGTGTTTCAACGTTCGTCTGTCTACTACTATTGCGAGTATACACTTAAATCCCTCGCTTATTTATTTATTTATATATACAATTCGTTTATACAACCAGAGTTATTTTCAGAATCGCGCAGTAGTCTTAGCGTTTGCACTGCTCCAGAACAAAACAGTAAATAATCTGTACACATTACAGCTAAACGCGATCTTCACGAAATTCTGTTTAGCTTTAGTATTATTATATAATGCTCAATAGTAATAATACCACACGGGCAAAAAACGAGTACCACAAGTGTCATGCACTTTGTGTATGTGTGTAAGTCATAGTGGAATGTGCACAATAAATGACTTAGAGGTACCTTGGCAGATTACGTGCGATGAGTAACGTGGTGCATGTACGATTTACACACAGAAAATAAAACTATTTACTCACCAACAGCAGCAGCAACAGAAGAAGAGGAGCTTTAAAGGAAAGAAAGACGAGATGAGAATCTTTTTACGCATGAAATCCCACACTTACTAAAACTCTGCCTTTTTGCATAAAGAAATAATACAGATGAAACGCTATTGTATATAACAACCTTTGTGTATAACCAACTATAACGAGCCACACGTACATACACACAAAAATTAAATAATAATAATATTTCAACCATTTCATTATAAAATTATTTTTTGCTGTAATAAGTTCTCCTTTCTTGTAAATGCTAAACATTTTAAATGCTACTTATAAATCGCGTACAATAAATACAACGTGAACTTCTTCAATATTCCACTACTCTTGCTTGCAAACAAATTAAAAGTTAAAATCAAGTTATAGGAATATGTTGATTTTCCTTATCTATGCATCATGCAACCCTATGTGTCAAAAGATAAAAATCTCTGTGAATTAAACGACCAAAAATAAAGTTATGACACGAAATTGAAAAAGACCCATAAGACCAAGACGCTTTATGCAAATGATTGCGGTCCAAGGCGTCTGAAGAGACAAAAACAAAAAGTATTGAGAATGGACAACACTCGGAGACGCAGGAATATAGCCACAATAGTTAATTGTAATATTTTATGCACCACGGTCAACTAGAACATTAGAAGAGTACCTATAGCGATGATAAGAATGTGAGGAAAACCAGATCCGTGTGCATCTGCCAGATTCTCAACCAAATAGTCTAATTTAAAAAGCCACTCCACTTCCCAGTACCACATTATTCAGATCTACCTACTTTATTTACTAATAGAAAGGAATTCTATTTCATGCCTCACATTTACAAATATAAAACTTAAGTGAAGTACATAGTTCCCTTCTTCTAGTATACAGTAGTGATTTTCATTAATGATCAATTCTAGTACAGGTGAATGCTTGTTTGTAAATTGTGTTTATCTAGCAGTTGTAAAAATGTTTCAATTGTTTAGATTTACATAAGCGTAATGCGTATACCGTGTATTACAGAAGTCTGATGTAAGCAGAGTAGTATAAATTAAAATGAGAACATAAAGATAAAGATGCTCTTGCAGTAATGATGATTAGTAATTTCAATGCAATTCTATTGCTTAGTCCAGTTCTACAGTTACTTTCAGTCTTTATACTACTAGTTCAGTAAGACTATATATGCTTGTCCTTATACTATATATATATATATACGTAGTATAACTCTAAAAGTCATTCTATTGCTGTTAAATTGAATATTGTATAGCTCTAGTTAGTTAATTCGCTTCGAGTGGACTTGATTTGATTCGTCTTCATTTCAGTTCACTTTTGATTTCTCTATTCTCATCAGACCAGTTAAGAAGAGTGTCTGGCTGTTTGGAGCTGTTCTTGTGGTGGTCATTGAGAATTGAAATGTTTTGGGGTAGTGTGTGCACACACAGGAGACAAGCAGAGTTAAGATTACGAGGAGAGGATGATTGAGACTAAAAGTGGTGCATAATATGAGGGAGAGTTATATTATTTTTATTATTTATTACATAGTTAACATAAATGTTACAGTTAAACTACATTGCATTACCAAATCAAATCCAATTCATGACGTCCTACTTTTTTGCATGAGTTTTCTTCTTATATAATTACAACGAGCCTCCTTTTATCCTCGGGTTACTACAGTCCCTTTTCTTATCGTGCAAAACGGATCGAATCAGTGAATCCTTTTACATTCCTAAATTGCATGCTACATAGATATTACAAATATTACTATTACTACCTCTAGTAGTATAATATTTTCGTGAAGATGAATTTGTACTTGTAGTAGTAGTAGTAAAGTTTTCAACTAGCAATAATCGCACCTCGGTAAAACCTCATCGGTTACGATATTGCCACTGCGCAAAGTTAATTTGTACTTGTAAAATGTACACAAAGCTGTAATGGTAAATGTTATGATGTTTCTGATTTGTGTAGTTGTTTTATATCGTTCGTATTGTAGTCGCTTTTATAGTGCGTATGTATGTACTACTTACTTTATCAATCCTTGCCATGCTATAAAATATTATTGGCAAAGTTTCAGTTCGTTGCAAATCTCAATAGTCAAGAAGATTCTCCCAGCCCCATATAACAAACCTCCTTTCGTTGAAATTGTATAGTAGTGCAGAGCATTTGAGTAAAGTAGAAGTGGTGGTAAGTAATCCACTCACAGAAAACAACTCTTCAACTGAATACGTGTACAGTGGTGGACAATGTACATATATGAATTAATAAACTACTTACGCTTATTTAGATGACAAATGCCTCCATAGTCGTTTTTCAACCTACCGAACAACCAGACACTCTGCACAGACAAAACTGCCATGTGACATGTAACAAATCTTAAGCTGAGTTTAACAAAAGATGTTTAAGCCCACCTCAACCAGGCGATGTACCAAGATCTCACTCATCCTTAAAGGCACACAACGAGAACACGTAACTTTTTACACGTTTGCAAAATACAACTTCTGTTCTTCTTCTGCCAAAGAAATTCTTTTGTGTCAACATCTTTTATATTTGCGTTTAGCAAAACTAATGCAGTAAATAAATACGCAACATTCCACATGAGATTTAGTACTACTATAACTGTAAGAAAAGTAGAAGCTGTAGTCTCGTATCAAATATAATTTGACTGATATTATTACAGACATGAAAATTCTATGCAAATGCCTTACAGGAGAATACAATACAACCCTTAGTGGGTTTTCCTTTTCATTTATTAAATACGCAAAGATTAATAATTTAGATTTGAAATATTATCCGAGTCAAGTCAAAAGAATGTGCAAATAAAATTTACAGCCATAGACAGACAGAACAACATGTCACTTGAAATATGAAACCGAAACAAGTCTCATCCTATCACTCTTCATCATCATTCTCATCACAGTCTTCATTTTTTTATTCAGTTATTATACCGTATACGCACTACCACACGGAATTCCTGAATAATCCTTCTTTCCCTTTTGTTTATTCGACAAGATGCGCAAAATGTTAATCCATAAGTCTATTTGCTTTATAGACGCTGCAAAGAGACTTATGATTGCATCTCCTTTTCTCTTTGTATTTATTTTTTGTTCTGCTTTATATGTAAGCGAATTAAAAGGATCAATTTCTATTTCATAATAAAAGTCAGCTGCAGCGCATCCTTTCGGTTTCGGGATTTCCATCTTGATTAATTGACTTTCTGCAGATTGCTTTATCTGATTCCCTCCTTATCCTTAGACTTACCTAACAAGTGACGGCTGCAATTTTTTACAGTAGCCATTGAGCCATGCTGCTCCAACGAAACTAAATCCTTTAATTGTTCATAAATACTAAACGGATCGTCCCATTCAAATTCAGCTGTTCGATCATCTGCCTTTTTTCTCCCATCCTCCCCTTCACAATAAACCCAAAGTACCAAAACCTTAAGACTACTCTCAAAATTCTCTTTAAACGAACACAATGAGATTACTCTTCAAAAAAGGCTGCCCTTTATTTTATTCCTTACATCCAAACTACACAGATTGCTTTCGGATTGCATTTTCTTCGTCTCGCCCTCAAACAGGCAGAAAGGCTTTTAGGAAATCTCAAGTTCCGATCTCGTACTATTCTCTGCATTACGGAGAACAGTGCAATAATCAAAATTGCAACCGTAGAAGTTTTTCACTCTTTTATTCCTTCTCTCATCTGCACAGGTATCATGGCCACACCGTAATATCTTTCCATACAACCGAAAAGGTACAATAATGCAATGCATCTGGAAATCTCAGCTAGAAATTACCTCCATACTTTCCATTCTATCTACCTGTGTTCTGGCTATACACAGCTTAGCCACCTATAGGGGCTACTTAATGCAAAGTTTTGTAAAACCCACACAGATTACACAAATATTGCTAGAGACAAGCTTCTAGTAGTGTGGTAGACGTATGTAAATGATATTTACAGTCTGCTTATTGTAATCAAATATGCATAGAAATCCCAAGTCATTTTGTATATACGACTAAAATCTTAAATTAGTTATTTTAATTTAGCTACCTACCTCCATATTACGAGTCTAATGATGCAATGTGATTTTTAATAGATTTTTCATGCATCCATACACTAATTGTAGAAATTAGCTGTTGCTGTTTTGAATAAATCTGGGTATCAGTCATTAATAGGTAGTGTATAGGTATAGAAGATTTGTTTTTATATACAAATACAATATCTATACTACACTATCTGTACAAATGATTGCTGTGTGAGTATAAATGGACTGAATGATTCTTTGTATAGAGAATACATGGAAATGAGCAGTGTTGTGTGTGTGAGTAGCCAAAAGTAAGTTAACTTCTTCTGTGAACATCTAACAAGATGAATTACACCCAATTCCGTGAAGCCTTGTGTGAGATAGTGAGATTGGATTTGAACGAGACCCAAGAGACGAGATTCAAAATGAAGGGAAATCAAGTCAAGTTTTAAGTTTCTCTTGCCATGCAAAGGTAAAAAAGAGTCTTCATGCAATTCTCAAATAAAAGGGTTACACACTTTACATTATCGCACAACAACGCAGTATAAATTGTAAAGGATTGGCAAGCCAGTTTCAAAGTGTTCATACCTACGCAATAATTATCATACGCGAAATGAAAGATGTTAACTACACATTGTATAAATTCTGTATGAATCTGATGATGATGCTCCCTTTCTGATTTTGAGTTGTTTGCCTTTACTTTGACATGACATAGCAGTTCTTAGTGAATTACGCAGGCAACCACCACAGGATCTTCCACTCACGGAATATTCTTACACCAACTTGCATGTTCTGGGATCAAAGCACCAACACACTAAACATCATCACACATCTCCCTCTGCAGATATCTTCCATACAAAAAATGTAAAAGTAAACTACTAGCATAATCATATTGATATTTAATACATTGCAAAAATCCAACCATGTGTTATTTGCAAAGGAGATCATTCATATACAGTCGATATAGTAGAATCTACTATATATCCTTAAGGCTTTATAGAATCTACTCTACTATATATCCTTAAGTGTATACATCTATATGATGTATAGGCATTCTTATAGGTATAGTCCATTTAAATGCATTTTGCTATATTATTAAATATGCTGAATGGATGTGTGTAGTGTCTGCGGGTTTAAATGTTACATTCTCTCGCCCTACGACGGACCTTTATTAGTGATTTGCATTCATTGTGCATTTTAGAATAATATTAGGTAAAAGCGAAAGATAAATCATGAAGGCAACTATTGTTGTAATGAAGTCTAACACGGCCATAATTTGGTAATGCATACAACACACAGCTCACCCCTATAAATCAAAGAAAGAGATCTTTGTGGAAGAAGAGGTAGTCGAAATGTACACTGGAGCTATAACACTTTAAAGCAAGGTACTTACTGAAGTAGGTAGTAGTAGGGGCTTTCTTATGTAAAATATAAACTCAGTCCTAAATTGCAAGGAGGATGTAGTAAGTTTGCTGATTGTGAGTTTCGTGCTAAATGATTGAGGAGAGGACAATGCGGAATACAGTAGGTAGAGTAAAATACAACAGAGATATCATAAAACTTGTAAGGGATAACTTTTATATACAAAAGTTCTTCTTGAGTTTTATACACACAGATAGGAAACGGAGCAGGAAACGAACAAAGAGGAGAATGCCAAAGAAGTATTGCTACTGCAACAGTCCTATGGAACAAACTCACGTCCAGCATATCCTTTATACCTGCGATATTAGCTGTGTGTGTGTAAAGTGGAATTTGAAGTGTACTAACTGCCGTGTTGGATGAACAATGCAGATATTTGACTGTGATGTATTTTGTAAGTCTATGATGGTACATGGTAATTCTTGGTTTAGGTGAGTTGTATGGTGGAATGGGAAGAGGAAAAGCCATAAAAGCAAGTGAAGCTACTACTGCTAGAGTTGGAGGGGTAATTAAGGAGGAATCAACTCTTTCTTGGCTTAAATTGAACAAGTTTAAAAAAATCTACGTCGATTTACGCTTTTATCCAAGTCAAGTTCTAGTGCACCTTCTGTGTGTCTTATCTATATCTTCTGTATAGTGAACATTGTACAATACTGAAAAGACTTGTCTCTCTGAGACTCGTATCATCGTAATAAATATTATTATCTGAATGCATATCTTCCTATCACAGCACATCACACCACACCGCGCCAATCTACAGCTAAAGTCTGCTTTGTACACGGACAGGGACAACATCGACGAGGAGTCTCATACAATAAATATTTCTTTATTAATTTCCTGCTACTAGTTTTCCTCCAACTTCTTTTTTGCTTTGTGAGCAGAGAGCAAAGCCTACAGAGATAATGCTGCACAAAGATAATCGTCTAAATGTGTTTGCTTCTACTTGCCTTGTTCTTGTCGCTCCTTGTTGGAGGAACGTTAATGGATTTTGCACACACGTAAAAATCGCAACATTAACTACGACTAGGAGCTGCTGCTGCAGCATTCTTATGTCATTACAACATTGAAATCAGGATGGATTGGAAAAATGCAGTAACCACAACACAACAAAATCCATTTTTCTATACCAATGCGTAGTTAGTGAAGCTACGATGAGTCTGTACAGAAACATACCAGAAATAAATACAAAGTACCAGTAACTAGAAACGTTGGAAAATATCGTAAATAATGTTGTCACTTGGCCACTGGAATTTTTGCATGTTATAAAAAAACTTCAGACGCATACACACACGGGTAAACAAATAAAATCTCACAAGGCACCTGGTGTGTGTGTGTTAAGGTGGATGAAAAAAGTTGTGTTAGGATTGTGTGGTCAAAAGGGCAATGATCATCATAAAATCATCCTCTTTTGTAGTAACTTAAGATTCATTAGTGTTTTCTATGTAGCTGCATGAGATATTATTATGGATATGAGTAATATAAGTTTGAATCGTGCAAAGAAGGGTTAGTACTCATTCATGGTGCGATAAACCAACTGCATTTTGAAAACAACACAAATCTCCTCGAACAAAGTGTAAGGTAAGAATGTGTGTATTAAAACATGAAGTAATTAAATTACTGTGAGCGCATTAAGGAATTGAAACGCTAAAATGCATCTTTCCACACTCCGTTTCATTCAGAGTAATTATATTGCATTACAACATCATCTGATAAAATTTAAGTACTAGCTATGTGGATTGTTACATAAACAGTTTAACATACTCTGACTATGTCTGAAGAGAACGAGTACAAATATTCAGATTTTTCAATGTACTCGTTATTACTATACGTCTGCTCTGCTGTGTAAAATTCTGTAATTCTATGTTAACTCAAATATACTAGACAAGCGTTGCAAATATAATATCATGTCTATCCATAATTCAATTACATTGTGCACACACTACAAGGCAAAACTCGTGGAAACTTAAAAATGTTTGTTTTCAAGTTATTAGTAAAAGATGAGCATTTTACAAAGGTTCATGTAATTTCTGAGGCTAACAAGCGATTACAAAATAAGAAATCATTTCTGTTTACTTTTTGGACCTAGTGAAAGATGGGACTGACTCAACTCAATCATCTGTCACTCATTAGCCAAAGAACTGTCTGAATGATGCAATATATCAACATAGACACCACTTCAAAGCTAAAATGTGTTCTTCTTAAGCGTTATTGACGCTATATACGTAAAAGAAACGTATGTAGAGTGCTCTACTGCTCTTTTTGATCTGGAACACAACAACAGATATTTATTAACGAGCACAATTTTAATTGGGGTTCCAATTTCATCACAATTAATGCAAAGTCTGTGCAAAGTCTGTGTCTTGCCCAAACTGTGAGAGAGTCTGCTAACATTATTTGTGTTTATGATGCTATAACTATTAATTACCTGCTTATTTTACATGACAGGTTCTATGATAACAATATTAAATTACTTTATCGCATGTTAATACAATGTAGTTGTAAATATTAATAGATAAGCACCTACTTACCTATAAAAAATATTATTACGGCTACGAGTTTTAATTCTTGTTACATCCAATCAATCTTATGGCAAAAAAACACAATGTAAGTACACTTCTACATGGATTTAGTTGTTTTGAAGTGATTGTGTAAGAATTTGCAATGTCGATTTTCTCAAAGAGCATAACCAAGGTTGTGGTGGAATATTACATTGATTGAAAGTAAGCTGATCTTGTTGAAACGGATTCTGAAGTTCATTGGTTGCTCTTGAATGTAGGTGGTTACTTCTGTAAGTGCTAAATAATAATCGCCACACTTTAATGACTTTCGGGCACAGTTCACCTTAAATATTTACCATGTAGAACATCCAATTATTATATGGAAAGGGTGGGAAGGCCTGCTATTAGTATAGCAATCCATTTATCAATACTTACAACACCTTTCTGCCTGCCTGAATAGTTTACGGCAAATTAACTTCAATTTCAAGTCAGGTCACAATTAAGCAAAATTATTTTGTACGCGGTAAATTACTACATGAGACAGGATGGATCAGGAACATTATTAATGCACACAAAGATCAAAGTGTGTCCATTAAACTTTAAACGATGGCAAATGTCATTCAGAGTCTGCAGGTAAATAATTTTTACCATATGAGGCCGTCGTACTTGGAATTTGGAACTATTGCCTTTTGTTGTGGGAAAACAAACGAACTAAAAACATTCTAGTTTTATTGCAAAAAACTGATTTGCTTTATTGTTTAGTTTTTTATCTGTACTTACCTACCTAAATAAAGTTAAATGTAAAAAATCATGGCAAAATAAAATAATTAGGTAGTAAACCGAAAAGGAAGTTAAACAAACGTTTACACACGCTCTTGGCGATCCCATAGAGTAAAATGTATTGTGTGAATGTCAAACTGCCAATGTATTATAAAATTGAAAATAAGGTTGTGTAGAGTTTCCATGCCCCTTGAGGGTGACAGTCACATAGTTTGACTTGGATATTGTTCAACTGTCTCGTGATTTGTTCGTAAGTAGGTATTATTGTGTAGCATGGCATTATGTCGTTCTGAGTATGAGTATGTAGGTATGTAGTTAGCATTGTAGTTTAAAACCAAAGCCAAATAAAGCCAAGTGGTTATTGGAATGAAAAACTTCAAGTCGCATCCGTAGATTTTTTTGCACAAACATGGCATTTGCAGTAAAAAAGCAAGTCGCCCTTCCGTTTTCTTTTTGTAAGTAGGCCCCTACACATAATACATGTAATGTTGTATAATCGTTGTTGTGGCACGGTAGCAGAGTGGCAAGGTTATGCACTAAAATTAAAACCGTTCTTTCGTGCACAATATAATTCACTATATACCAGCAGGACAACAAAAGTTTACTTATAAAATACAAGTACACATATAGAGTCTGTGTACATTTCGTATTATAAAAGCTGTGTGTGTAGTTAAATATCATTCGCACAGAGGTTAAGTTGCATTTAAGTTTATAGTGCAGCAGACGATGATGGTGAAAACGTTATGTTAATACCACACACAGCATCAGTTTCAGTAGTCTCACACACACGCAGCAGTTATTTTATTGTAGTAGCGGAGCAAGTACCATAATAGTAATAGTAGAGCAGCAGTGCAGTAGCTTAATGCAGCTACGTCTCATTTCAAGTGTATACAGACAGAGTAGGTACATAATTTTATAAGTTATATAAGTCTTGGTTATGTGTACAGTCTGTCTCGAGTGTAAATGTTTGTGTGTATGCACAGTACATGTAAATGGACTGGGAATTCGCTTAAAACGGCTCTATATGAGGTTTCTGTGTTTACAGTAAACAGGAAAATACTCAGAAATGGCATAACAATTGTTACGCCACGTTACATGGCAAGTGTCCGTAATGTGGATTTTAGGGCAAAAAACAGTTGACTCGGTTTTTGACTTACACTGCCACTACCATCACCACCACCATTGTAATGCAGCAGTACCTTTACGCATTCTCTTCTCTCACTATTATGCAACAATAAAAATCCTCAGTCCATTTGTTTATACTGCCACTTGCCATTCAAACACCGGCACTTTTATTATGTACAGTCTATTTTTGGCCCAAGCAGTTCTCTAACACTCTTACATATGATACACCTTTCAAAAATCACTGTATTGTTGAACAATGTGACCAGTTCATTGTTACACTTGGCAATACTTTTTATACAATAACACGATACAGCAATGCCTCTATTTGTGTTATTATTTTGTATTAGCCACATTTCACTTGAGGCTTGGCATTTTACATGCAGCATGTGTTAAATATATCCAATTCCAAATGGTTAGTCATGGCATCGTGTGTTAATTGACTTGGGGTTGGTGTTTTCACAACTTTATTGTATAATTTGCTATACCCCACACACACACCCGGAAAAATCTGCACATTGAAGATGATACGTCTATTCTATTGGTCATTATATCCATGCAGGACAGAATTTGCAATAAATAAAATAAACCGTTGCTTAAACACTTGTCTCCGTACTCCACCTTCTATTTTCTAGTACGTACATTCACATTCACTAAAAAATGAGAATGTCAGTCAAATTTAAGTTGATTAAGTAGGTATTTTCATTTGTTCCTCACTAATTGCAACTTCTAACTTCAATTCTTAAAATTTTCACACTTAATTGACACAGAATTCGATTTTCTGTCACTGTGTGGCATTTCGTAAGGGTGTGAATTATGACACTCCAGTTATTTGCGAAAAAGGGTAATTATGTGCAAATATCTATATAGTAATCTTAATGAAAGGCAGGTACACATTTCGTAGTATATTGCATATTATATGCGAATGTTTTTTGGCAGGGTAGAATTTTGCGGTTATGTAAATGCATAGAACGCAGAATTTACTTATTACATTTGCATAAGTCTAAAGCTATAAGATTGGAGTATAGGTAAAACGATTTGCGTGGCAAATGAAGTACCTCGGAAAGTAAGTAGGTAGCTAGTTGTGTATTTCATTTAGTTACGTCGTTACATGTTCATTGACATTATATTATCTGTCTTCTCATCAATTCATTCTCCGTTGTTTGTCAATGTGTGTAGCATAAGGATGGCTAGCTGGTGGGACGTAAAGTACAGCTTACTGCCATCGTTCGATAATGTTGTTGTAACGGTTGATTGATTCGTCTCACTCGACTTGGGTTACACTACATTATGCATTAGACACATTCAAATTAGAATACAATGGAAGACGGGCGCGATGGCTGGAGACAGATTGCCATTGCAATGGACACAACAACACACAAGAGCAAAGAGCAACAGCTATAAAACTTTGCAACAACCAAATCATTTCCTACTCTCATGTCCCATAATAATCAGACACATAACAATAACACTCGTCAGTGCCCTAACTTGCTTTTCGAGGCTCTCACACACATTTCACAAAATTCAGGCCCACTGCATACACCCAAACCGCTTCTTCTCAATTTTTTGTCATTGTCACAAAATTTAGACTTTGAAATTGACAAAGAAATATTTTTAAACAACCATTGACATTTGGAATTTAAATAAGAGTCTTAAAAGATTTTTAAACCACAGTTTGCAGTCTTTTATCAAGGAAGTATGGAATTTCTGGTTCTGTGGTGAAATCGACTTACTTTTTTCGTCATGTAATTAGTAGAGAGTTTAGCGCTAATAATTCTGCTAAAATGCGTGAAGGAATTTATGTGAGAAATTATAAATAGTGGATGTATAGGTAGAATTGTTATGTAATACGAAATATATGTGCGCACCCTTTCATTACTATTCAAATGAATCAGTTTATGACAATCATAAATCATTTTGATGTATCTAAATGTGTGTGCAATCTGAATTACATAAAAATGGCAGAGATCATTGTATCTTGTGTTGCTCTGTGTGTGATAGTCAAAAAGTGAAATGCCCTTAATATATAAAAAAGCATTCCCAATATAGAATTAGCATATAAGAATATATAAATATAGATAAGAGTAATAAGAGTACCTATATATACCTCTGTCGTATTATTCAACGTGCACTTGGGTTTTATTACTTACGTTCTTTATTTGGTATTTCATATTTTCTACTTAAGGTTTTTATATTATGTACGCTATGCCGCAGTTATAAGTTCAGTTTAACAAAGAGTTGAGTTAGAGTTCAGTCAAGAGGAGCTTGAACTCTTTTTAACTCCAATGGCAAAAAAAGATTTGTAATTTTATGCGTATCAGACTAATAAATGCGTATTATATGAAGTGCTACACATACAGGAAAAGTAGAAGTGTTAATAAACTGTAAAACTTTGTATTGTTGATTGTTGATGATGAATGATGGCGTATATGAATGTAAATCTAAATAAATTTTTACAATTGATCTGTAATTTGTTTTGCTTTCTTGTTTTATGTAAATGAATTTTATGGGTAGTTTAAAAAAGAGTGTATCTAATGCCTTGGTCTGTCTTCCTCTGAGCTACTAATTTTTACAAGCGTTTATCTTAATGGCCACAGATATAGTTACTTGATTTAAATTAATTGGCAGTGAGAATTGAATTGACTGTGCAATTAAATCAAAATGGAATGATGATGATGTGCAACCCAGTTTTCTCATAAATCAATGTCGAACACGTTACATGGCAGAGGATGGTTGTAGCTGCCTGTGTGCGTAATGAAATAAACTTGCGTGCTTTGCAAATTAATTGATTAACCAAGCAAAACATGCAAAGTACATACAGTCTCTGTACAGGTTTATTTTCTAGTGTAATATTATTCTTGTATTTACTCTGCCTCTGCCATTTCCTATAGAAAGCTCATTAAAGAGTCTTTAGCAGAAAAGACAGGAATGTCAAACAAAAGTGTTTCTCTCTGTGCCTTTCTTGCCTTCTTTTATTTCACTATGCCTTTTTGTGTGCAGAACACTTTTATGTAGTAAGAGTTGTAAATAAATCTAAATTATTCATTACATTGGCTTTCCCTAAAGCTAATCGTCTATTACCACAACAAACTATTTTTATGTCCCGCTTTACTAACTACATACAACTACGCATGCAATTAAGCATTAGTATTAAAACCCAAAGAGTCATAAAAATCCTTATCTTGTAGTATGTTAAAGGAAGAGAAGATAGTTCTTAAGTATAAATGTTACCTGCTAATTCAATTGCAACTTACATTTAGTAGTAGAATTATAAAATGTAATACCTAATCTGATCCGTCATAATATTTATAATATTTAGAAACTTCTTTATGCATTGGTAGGCACTAATTAAATAATTAATACCTAGCCGCTTTAAAAGCATAAAAACATGAACATTTTTAAAATGCTCAATGTTTAATGTGAAAAGTGAACATACCTATTGTTAAATCTTCCTTGCTGTTTAATTCGCTGGGTTGGAGAATCTTCACTTGTAAAGTTCCATCTGTTGAAAATACAAAAGTTTGTTATTCATTAGGATGTAATATTTTCACATTTAATTCATTCCCAACTAACTAAGCCGATTTTTCTCTCATTTTTACCACCACAGACATTACTACTACCCTTTTTGAAATTCAGAACTCTCATTTCATTAACAGCACATTAGAGATGCGTCAGCATATTTTCGTTTCAGTCTCACAATATCGTAAGTACAAATTAATATCCGTATTACACTGCTACACTCTATATAGATTTATTGCAGTCATTGTACTATATAGTATAATATCGTGAATATTTATGTATAGGTATGTATTTCTCATTAAAAGTTTTTATAAATTATTATTATTAATTTCAATTTATTAGTTTCAACTTCACCATCATGTCATGTCCATAGAAAACAAACATGTCCATCATTTTGTAATATCAACTCGTATACATATAGCCCATGCAGTGAATGTATTCTGTGCTTTACTACGGTTGGAATGCGATTGGTTTGGTTGAAATGTGTATGATTGCATAATGATAATTGAGCTAGCCTAGATTTAGTGTCAAAGGTAATTAAAATGCACATATAGACAGAAGCCTTTGTCATCGTCCTTAAAGCGACGTTTTGTATGTTAATGTTACACATGTAAAATGTTTTTGTGTGCTCAGCATTCAGATTACGTTGAAATCACCTCTTCTGTATAGGTTTGTCTCTGTACTTCTTGCACAGCTGTATATATAGGTGTGTAAGTTATATTAAATGTGCAATGCAATAATGGTTATGATAATGATAGCGTTGCCTCTCTGTTAAATGCAAAGTCTGAGCTTTTCAAGCGTTAAGCATCTCATTAGAGTCACAGCAAAAACTTCTCTGTGTGTGCTCACAAAACAAAACAAAGCTTATCCAACCAAACCACATACTTTTGCCTTGCCTAATGTGTCTGTAGTCTAAATACGGATTTAGTTGCACTTACAACACACAGGGAGCACATTCGTTTTGCACTTAAACGTATATAGCCCTATATTACTCAGGTGGTGGTGGTAAGCGTAATGAATTGAAAAGGTGGCAAATGGACATAGACAGATAAGTTGGAGTGAAGTGGAAAAAGAGAGAGAGGATCCATAAAAAATGACACTTTTGCCACAATCAAACTTTCACACATGAAACTTTTGTTTTGTTATGTAATCTGAGCACAAACACTTAAAGTTGTTAATACGACAAACATTTCAAGCTTATTTACCACTCACACAGAATATAACATGACGCTCGTCTCAGTTTTCTAATATTATGACAACACTGCAGGAATTAAATTGCCTTGTCTTAACAAAATCGCCTCAGCCAGCTTATTTGATCGTATTTAGTGAAATGTTGTAGGAATTTACATGCTATCTAAAATCAAAGTGACAATGAACCAAAAATCTAGAATGGATCATATCTTGAAATGGTGACAGTGCATTTAAACGTACTAGATGTATGCTTTGCCAAGAAATTTGTGTTATTAAAGTTTATTAAGTGTAAGTGTAACTAATGGGCTATCTGCAGGGTATAGTCATTGCACACTTAAAATATTTATGTTGGGAATTATACAGAGAGAATTGGCGAAAATGTCTTTAGATGCAAAAGTGTTTTGATTTAACACAATTATTTTCATATTATTCTGGTTATAGGAGAGAGTAGGCTAGAAATCAATTAAATATAGCGACAACAACAAATGTCATTTTAATTGACGGTGTCACTCTGCCTATACGGATAGACCTACAGATAGTCAGGCGTTTACAGGGAGCAATAATAAAATAACGCAGGCAGAATTCGAGTGCTACTTATTTTTTCTCTTCAGTCTCACAGACGATGACGCGACGACCACCACCTTTCTATTTATCTCTCTCATTGTTTTTTCTATACTCTTAATATATAGGCAGTTACTTTTTGCACTCGTTTACACGTAGTAAGAAACTCTTTGTCACTTACCCTTGCAACTTACATTACAACGCATGCAATACTGCAATTATACATACAAACTCCTTACGAGAAGACAAATTATTTTCAAAAAAATGTCGCTGATTTGTCACTTTCAGTCACATTCACCGTGTACTTCAGCTATTCTCTGTTCATACACAAAACCTCATTTATACAACACACGCATAAGGCTGACATATGATGAAACACCATAATAATGTGTGTAAGAGTTCATTCTATATAGTGCATACTGTATTGCATTGGAAATTGGAACGTTGTGGTGTAGTTAATTATACGTACCTATAGGTTTAAGTTATTGGTCGGTACTACAGGAAGCATGAAGTTTGCAATTTGTATGCATGATACAAATAAATATGCAATATAATAATCAAAACTTCCTTATTTAAGAGAAGTACGATTTAAGATTGAATTTTACATGCATTTATTTTACTAATTCTACGATAATAATTTCAAGTAACAAAATGCAAAAAGTTTAATTGTAATGTTGTTCATTTTAAACAGCCACGTTACATTAAATGCTACACTTAACTGTTACAGATAATGTCGGTGTTTGTCAGTCCAAATACAGTACAAATCAAATCGGGGTGTAGAATTCTGAATGCCACCGAACTTACTTGTTCATTGTAAATAGGTATGGGTATCTGATAGACTCAAACATAACAATGTTGTCAGATAAGATCAGATGTACCAATGTTTTAGATACCCAGTCTCACTCGCCTTTCTTTACTACAGTTGTTTGTTAAACAGAAATTTATTTCTATGAATTTCGCAAGACAATAATATAAAACAGGGTAAGCTAGAGCAGCATAGCAAGATATAGAGAAGTATCTGCACTATGCAATAGCAACACAAAGACATCGAAAGTTTTCCTGTGTATGTGGACATTGTCAATTTCATTTTAGACTAATCCGGTATCAATCGATAATTTAAGATACACATAAAGAGCACGTATGCTTATTATTAGAAGAACATTAGGAAATAGCCTGTCTCCGTTTGAATGGCTAAGGTAAATAAATTAATTGGCATGTGGTGTGGTGGGGGATTTTAAGTAAGTGTACTACTTTTGGCCATTCTTTGCTTTTGCAATTACTCATACACTTACGAGTTTGAAACAGAAAACAATGCATCACACATAAATAAACAAATTATCAAGATGAGATCGTTCACAGGATATAACTACACGACAAATGGAAACAAAAACAAAACAAAGCTGTGAAAGTGTACTTCTACCTGCTGCAAGTGGCGTATCTCAAGAATGATCATAGTGTACTCTACACACAATCTATACGTGGCTAAAAGGTAAGTGAATCAAGTTAAGCTACCCAGCCCAATCATGGATTTCAGGTCAACTCATCGTAGCACAAAGAATTCGTATAAGCTGTGCAAATAAATGGCCATTATTCATTTACACACAGAACAGTTGCCATCATTATTAATAGATACAAATTGAACATTAGGGTCCTTAAATAAGAATCATAACAATGCAATTCCAATTTGGACTCGGAAAGCGCTACAAGTTACAATATACAAAAACCATAAGCAATTACCAATACATTTGCATTGCTACATTGCGCTCGTCATTGTTGTATCAAGCCATATAGCATAACATAACCACGTTACACACATTAGCCATATAGCATAGTAAGACATACACAATGTGCCAAGTAATGTGTAGAAATGGTAATGTGAGAAATTGAATGAATTCTGTTTGTAAATGCAAGTGATTAGGAACAGACAGAGAAATGGACACGTAAGAGCAGAAGAGACAACGGAAAACAGTTAGTCTGCAAATTACTCTCGCCATTAATATGTAATAGTGAATAATGTATGCTACCGGACCATAAAATACACAGCTCAGGACCCCTCGACAGACCACATCTAACATCTAACCAAATCAAAAAGGGTTAACAACAATGGACATTATGTTTCTTGAGACTCTTATCGTCCTATAGAAGTCATTTAAGCAAAGAATGAGCTATAAGGCAGTTTGTGGTTGTAGGAAAGCCATAGACACACCACACGCTAATTCTGGCTATGTCCTATCGAAATCTTCCCATTGGGGAGCAATTATTGTGTTGAGAGAGGAACAATAGTGCAAATAGTCAGATAAGTCATGACAAGCCACACCATGTCCAATCGCTTCATAAAGACCAATACCAAACCAATTCAATCTATTCGAAAGTCACAGCATTATTCATCTACTATACACAGTTCTTAGTCTCTAACACTTTTTGCTGCAATACTTGTACACAACATTTTCCTACGCGCGATAGGAAATAAAACAAATACAGATAATACCAGTACACACTCTAGTACACCTGAGACGTATACATACTGTAGAAGTAAACACACAGAAAAAAGACTCTTTGGTCACTACAGACGTTTCTTTATGTAATAATAATGTTACACACGTAACTACACACGAAGACAACTGTTACTAGATGCAAATTACGTATAGCTATATGACCTACAAACGTATGTGCGCGCAAAACCCTCACTTATTTTCTATTGGTAAATTATTGTATAATATTTAACGTGAATTGCCAAAAAATGGAATTCTTATATAGGCCATGCCTAGTAAGTATTTCTAACTTTTTGACAAACAAATATTATTAGCATCTGTTAAATTTGTTCTATAGCTATAGCTCAATTTTTGTATTTATTCTTTTACTCTGCTGAAAAAATTTGCAACAACCTATCTGCAGTTATACAGAATATACTTCAAAATTGTATTTGTAAAACTAGGTACAAGCGTCGCTTAGTGTCAACTAAGTATGATTTGTGTAACAACTGCAATAAATAATAAATACTTACTGCGACCATTATTAGTATTCCAAAGTTAGTGACAATGTTAGGATGATGGCATTTTGCATTAGTGTGTTAAAAATAACAAATGAGTTGTGAAATACTTATGTCATTATACTGTACGCTATCTACTTTTAAATACATAGAATGAAAGGATTAGCCGTGTAGTCAAGATAATGTAATAAATACATTTGTAAGAAGATTGTGGTGTTTGTCTGTATTAGCTTTTGCTATACATGCCATGTATGAGTGTGAAAATAAACACATGACGCCAGAAAAGAAAACAAGAGAAGCGTACAACACAGAATAAGCTAAGGATAAGACAATGACAATAGTTTGTCCATTTCCACTTGTACCATTTATTAGTTGGCTTCGCGTAGCCGTACAGTTTCGCAACTTGATACATAAATTCTGTGCTGAATTATGTAAATAGCTCGCTTGACTCGGGCTCAAATCATGTGAGAAATGTAGAGGCTCTCATTTGGTACAAGTAACTAGCAATACACAAAGAATGTCCAAAAGAAATGAGACAAAACTCCTTAACGGAATAATTGTAGTTCCTATATAATTTTAGCGTTTATTGAGGAAATTATCTGTACTACATCCATTACCCGTGAATCTCTGTAAATTATTTTTGCAAAGTATACTAATTGTGGGGACTGTTTGGTTGACAACGATTCTAACATTACTGAAAACAATATCCGGCTCAATAGATTATAACATAGGCCAAGTATGAAATTGGATTCCATTATCGCTATAACCTGTTTAAAACATTTACTAAGAAAAAATTTAAATTCCCGTTCTTTAAAATTCAGATTGGCAAATGTAATTAAAGTCTTTGTCTGATAATCTGTTAAATAATTCGTTCGGGTACTTTAGGGGACTTCTGGAATGCAACAATATTATATTTTGCGTTGATTATGATTATTAGGTGTATGCTAATTCGCTAATGTGTGCAGTGATTAGTATATAAGTTAAAGATGCTACATGCGTCTACAAGCTGTAAACGAAAGGAAAAGAAAATGTAAGCGTAAACTGTTATGTAGAGATACCGTAATAATAAGGATAATAAGTGGGACCTCCATGGAATGCACACGCGTTGCAACAGACTCGTAATGAATGTAAAATGTAATGTGGTGATTGTGCTGTGAGAGTGAGAGTGAAATAAATGATAATGTTACTCGTCTAAATGATACTGCATGATGATGATGGTGATGATGTGAATGTGAAGTGGTAGCTGTTTGGTGGAAGCAAAACAATGAAAGAGATAATATTATTACGGACCATTCAAGTTGTATATTAGTGAATAAAGACCTTCCTCCTTCTTACAAATATTTAATACCATTTTATCTCCAATTTGCTCCCAACACGCGAAATTCCTTCAATCTACAATGTAAAAAAATGTTAAAATGTATGGTACCTATGCGATGTATTAGTCTATGTGTAGTGTATTATGAGAATAGGTGTTCGTAGTTACACATTACACAGTATCATCATTATCACGCACACAAAAACTTTTCTTCTTGTGAAGATTCAGTTATGTTTACCATACATTATACAGAAAACACAAATTCTTAGACTGTATAATAATTATATCTAACAACAACATGGCATATAATACCGGATGAGGAACAAATTGAAGCTTGTAGTAAACTAAAGAAATGTCTAATGGGAAATACTGGCAAAATAAAAATCCTTATTAAAATAATTGTCATGATTATATGAAGCAGGTTATATCTTCATAGAATATTTAGACGTAAAATAATGTGTAGGTATAAATCTACATAAAAAGCAGATAAAGTTTCAAATATCATGATAAATGTGATTCCTTTGCTGTAACTAGATGTTTGTGGCCAGGAAAACATTTTTTACGAATGTAGTAAGTAACAAGGAGGTGAAGGAGTAAAAAGAATTTTCGGAGAGTAAAAGTGCGTGTTGAAAGAAGTTTCGTATTTTGTTTGAGTGTACATTGCACCTATTACAGAAATTGCACGCAAGTAATGCACACACTTGTTTTTATTTAACTTTTTACTGTTTTGTCACACCTAATCTCTCATATTTATTTCTTCGCCTTCTCAATTCTCCGCTTGGTTGGATTGAAATTCAATTGAAATCTCATTCTCCCTCTGCATTGTGTGTATTAGATTTTTAATGTGTTTTTGTAGCGTGCTTTATTGTAAGTGCGTCAGCAACAAAGCTCAATCAACTCTTCAACAGTGATATAACGCTTTTTTGCGGTTTCCACCTTCTTGTCTCATCTTAGAGAAATCCATTCAAGTCAAATACTTCATATATAGCTATAAGCTATCCCATATATCTCAGGCAAACTAATACCGTGTTAAATTTTTATGAGGAGAGATTTGTCATGTGAGCTTTGCAAATCTAAGACAAATAAAAAACAAACAAGTTGTAAACTAAATGACACTGTAGGATATTCGTACAGATCCATTCCAAGTACAACAAAGCAACCATGCACAAAATAAATTACTCCTTTATTGCCTGCACTCCCGCAAAACCACAGTACCATCGACAAAAGCCTAAAAACTGTGAATGAACACAAATAAATACTCTGAGAGCATATCTCCCTATATCATAATCAAATTATACATGTAAGTCAATGTGCGATGCACGAAACTTTGGTCAAAATTGATTTGCTGTAGTAGAGCACTTCCCGTTTGCAAAAACTAGTTTTAACTCAATTGTAGTTATGGCCAGAGTAAATTACTACTTACCTTCTGCACACAAATTATTAATACCATGTTGCTGCATTACGTAACACACATTCACAGTGCGTCATATGGTCTGTGCAGTATAAAATTATTTTATTTACTCGGCAGACGCATAATGGCACTAGCTGTAAATTTTATTGCTTCTTTATCTCGCAGAAAGTGCCTTGCAAAATATTTGCAAATATTTTACTAGGGCCTATGTGGTATAAACTAAATAACACGCGTGTGTGTTATATAAATTATATACGCATAGCAAAAAGTTAATGTCTCCATTGGATTCTCTCACAATCAGTCAATCTTTGAAATAATAAGAGCAAGTCTAGTCAAACCTTGGCCATTATATCTGTATACAACAAGTGCACTGTGAATGATGATGATGGTTCTGATAAAATTGCGGACTGCACATATACAACTGTACCATTTCACTTGCCTTGATTTTTTACACTTCTCTATAGGAATGTCATCTTGTAAATGCTCCGCTATGTTTTCCTGCTCCATATATACACAATATATAAAAGACACGTATAGTAGTGTATATAATGTATAAAATAAACACATAGAACTTGAACACACCAGATACATAATAGATAATACTATAATTGTCATGTAATACAAAAGTACAATTGTGAAAGAGACAAGAAGAGCAAGAAAGGGAGGATGGTGTACAGGAAGAAGGAAATGACAAGTTTTTCGTAGCATATAGGATGGAAGATGATGATAGTAATGATGGTGATGATGATGGGATGACTTCATGATGACTACGAACAACAAGACAACTTTTGCACTGTGTATTCACACACGTAACACACAACAAGGGCAATGAAACCGAAACGGCATTCGTCAACTCGTACCTTTAAGTGCAATGTGAAAATAATAATGCAATAAGTAAAAACGTATGTAGTATGTATCTGAACCATATGTAATAAATGTGTGTGAGGAAACCCATAGGCAAATACTTCTTTACCTTACCCTTTTACCATAATAAGTATCATAGGTAATGGTCAACTTACTTTTCTGCCTATAGATTATACAGTTTTACTCCAAGACTGCTTTATGCCTCGAATTTACTACTACTACTACTACGAGCTAATCATTTAGTAGAATTTAGCGAACAACGGAGGATTATTCTTATATTGCAAATACATAGGTATATAGTATAAAGGTAGTAATATATAGTGAAGAAACCAGTAGTGGAGTTGTATAAGTATAGGAGTGTGATTTACTACAGAGAAAAAATAAAGTAAGGCTGGGAGTATATAAAAAGTAAAGGAGCAGGTAATAATGTGTTGTAATAAAGTGGACGGGACGAGAAACCAGACCAGAGAGAAGACGAAGAGAGTGCAAACCACACAATATAATAATGCAGTCCGTTTTTTCGTTTATTCCTCATATATGTTTCGCATTAGGGTAAAAAGTAAGTAACTACGACTTTTCCTATATAGGACTCTGTACAGTACGAGTACAGGTACCTTATGCGTATAATAGAAAAGTAATGCATTATAATTGTAGCAATGATGATGATGACGACTAGGACGATGCAATGATGATAATAGGACTGATAAGCAATAAGCTAACCCGTTCAGTTCACATTTTATCAATCCACAGTCCAGTTATGTGATATGGCAGAAGAACCTTGTCCAATTTCGTTAAATTGCAAGTTCAGCCCATAAGTCCAGTCTGACTGCACAGTAAAAAACCCGAGAGATGCTTTTCCTTTTCTATTTACTCGAAACATTAGTACGGCTCGTAATAACACACAGCTCTCTGTCTGTAGCGGTACAGTAGTTTCATATTCATTCCTAATAGTAAAAGCATAAAATAATAAAGGGACACTGAGAAACACGACTGCTAGCATAGAGCAGAAAGGTTAAGGTTAAGTAATTCACATAGAGTAGGTACTAGTACATAGGCACACACATAACTCAAAGCCACATTAGAGAAAAAGTAGGTACAAGCATTTACTACTTTATTGCATTTGCTTCAAGATCGTCTATTATGCAGATAAATGGCTTTCTTTACGTCCAACGACTCATTAGTCAACTCTCGTCAAAGTTCTTCACTCACTCACTAAACTCACTTCTGTCTCATCTCACCTCATCTTCCTCCAACACACACAGTGCCGTACAAACCACAAAGGCAAACGGGGCACCAACTGTCAGACAAAGTTTTAGTTTAAAGTCTTTAGTATTACTTTCAATATTTAACTCAATTTCCTCAATCTCAACAAACTTTTGTTATTTATAAATGCATCCCCTTCTTCAGTTTCGTGATACTTTTGCTCTTGAATTGATAAAAGTGAAAATTTTTCTCAATTTCTTTAATCTCTTGACATTTTTATTTTTAATAGTTCTACATTTTCTCAATTCCTTCCACCTCCTGATACTTTCTCAATTTGAAAATTAATTTTTTAACTGGTACATTTTCAGGTTGCAATTCGTCTTCTCTTCTCATCAGTTTACAGGAGTTTACTGCCCGTAACAGGGCAGTGCGCTACGCCACTGCTCCATGAACAAACATTTCGTTCTCTCTGTCTGTCTGAGCTTTTGTAAGTGGATAAATGTTGGAATCAAGTTTTCTGAAGGCTCTGCTCTGTGTTTGTCTGTGATGAAGATGAGGAGATTAGAGAAGAAGTGGGGAGGTGACTCACTTAGCGTAAAATATTATATGGAGATGTTTAGCTTTATTACACCCAAAGCTATCGAAATCAGAAGAGATCAAATCAATCCTTATGTTTAAGTACTAATACGCAATATCAAACAGTCGCATCATCCGATTCCATCAAATCACTTCATCACCAAACCAAAAAAGCCTAGGCAGACTAATCTGGAAGAGCCACCAGAAACATCAACAGCTATTAGCAAGTACTCACATTACAAGCATTTTCTTGTTTGTATCTGTATAGCCCTTACTTAATACAGATATTATTATAAATCCAGTTATGTGAACATTATTAATAAGTAGACTACTTGTAGGTACATGCCAAGATTATACCTGTGTGTCTTTATAATATTATTATCTGAAAACAAGATTAGCAATGAAATACACCGTTGCATTTAGCTGTAGTGCAGAATTATATGGTAATAGCTAATCTCCACCATGTGCAAAATAAATGTACTGTTTTCCAACACAACAACTCCTGCCTACACGTTGTATTAGGTTTGCCGTTTTGTGTGAGTGAGTATTAAATTATATATGGATATTAATAATATTGTCGGGCAATACTAGTCACTAACCTCCGTTTTTTCTATTTATTTCATACTGTACAATCCCACTCTGCTACTATTTCTGATTACACTTGAAATAGATATTCCTATATCGGATGTGAGTAAAAAGTAACGTAAAGTATGAGTTCACATACCCATAGTCCAGTATATGGCAAAATTACGATTAATATATCTGCTAATATATATCTGCACAGGCATAATGCGTTTCTTGGAGAATTGTTTGTAAGCAGTTGGAAGTAAACAGGCTTTGTAGAATTTATCTGTTCATTGATCAAGATGAAAGAGCAGAGTTGGTAAGCTGTAGGCAAGTTACATAATAAAATGTGCTTTTTATACGAATGTGCACCAATACACGTATACGAGCATGCATAGGTTTTCTTCTTGGCATTGCACTAATGGCAAATTGTACTGTGCATGTATAAATGCCTATAGCTTGAATGGAACACTTTTCCTCTGTGCACTAAAAAAGCTGATGAACTGTGTGGGAAAATTTCGGAGGAAGGCAACAAACCGTCTGTGGATGATGTAATAAATGTTACACCTTCCTCTTTTCCCAATGCCAATTCCTTACAACCGACAGCCAGGAACTAAATCCCCTTAAATGCCTTAACTCAATTTATCTTTCCTCAGGTTCATAATGTCATTCTTGAACTTTTTTATTGCTTCTTCCTTTTAACAATGCGAATTTCATTCAATTTCCATTCAGGCTTCTGCTGTTCTAATGCCTTTTTGTTTTGCAACCATAATTCGATTGAATTTTTCTACATGAATTCATCAAGTAAACATTTTCTATGGTTGTAGGTTTATTCTTTGCCTGCTACAGTCATTTGTGTATAAAGTATTTCGTTTTATGATGCAGCAATTTATTCCTCTAATGGCTCTGTGAGTCGCGCTTTACAATTCACATAATAATTTATGAAAGGTTTGATTTTAGTTCTGACTTATTGACTTTTGACTTTGCTTTTACAACAACACCGGAGTAACCTTCAGGTCACATTCTACCACTACTACGATTTGCCCATTCTTTTTAAAAGTCATACTTAAATTATACTTTGATTTTTCATGTGAGTTATATAGCCTCTTCGTGTCTTTTTTTGCACATTGTAAACAATGCGCTAAAGTTTGCATGCTAAAGTTACGTTAGGATTTATTATGTTACTATATATTCTATAGTATGGGAGAATACCTATATACGACTATACTTCTAGTAAACATACTTGGCCTGTCTTATTAAAGAAATCCTGACGGGATTGACATGCCTTATAGCTTGGTGAGCTTTGCTAAACATTTTAGACACACCACTTAGATATAAGAATTGCCTATATGACGATATATCTCGTGTCTTTTTGCATTTACTTACAAAGACTGGATTCGGCTTTTTTGTAATGTGTGGATTGTGTACAGTGAGATAGACTGAGATGTATGTGCAGTATGTAGGTATTATGTAAAGCACAGAATGTGCAGAGATTGAATTGAAACCAGACCATGGAAGTTACAGTTGACTTTTTGACTTGACTTTGATGAGTTGAGTGTTGTGTGTTGTATTGAGAGATTTTATTTTATTTCCCTACAAGCGCAAGTTGTAAATCTGCTTATTCGTTTGTATTTCTCATTTGATTCTTCTGTTAGAATATTCCCCTATGCAAATTCTGACTAGTTTTATTGCTTGTTCGAGTGTTGTACTGTTTAACTGTTATCTATGTGTGTGTAAGTAAAAGGTAATGCTTCATTGCCTACACGATTCAATTCAATTCAAATCGTAAATGAGATTGCTTTGAATTGGACTCTTCAACTACCACCACCACCTCTTCAACAAAACCAACATGCAAAAACATTTACCTAACAATAAGTAAATCTTTAGCGAGATTTACTATCAATCACATATTATAGTCAATAGTAGCATAGAGTAGTTGAATACGGTTCAATTAAGAGACTGATGAGCTGAAACTGAATTTTTCAAAGTCAACTACTTGAATGTTGTAATCACATCAATTGGATAGACAGAGAGAGACAGAAGTACCTTCACAAATAGTAGTAGTGGAAGAGTATAGTACCTAATAATGATCAGACGGCTTAACTAAAGTAAAAGTACAAAAACCTGCAATAAGTGGCAAGTACTTAATAATCAATCAGATTCTAAATAGAAATCCTCCTCTCTCTCTCTCTGCAATCAACCCTGTCCCCCACAACAAATTACCTGCCTTACCATTTACGACAACAAAAAGCTCAGTTTAATTTTCTTATCGCTAAATCAATGAAGACTCCCAACCAAAAACAGCCGATTGCTAAACACTCTGACATATTTTTCATTTTGCATAGAAAAAATAAAATTATAGGTACATGCATTGACGCGTATCTAATGTAATTATATTTTTTATTCGTAAAATAATTTCAACTTTCTATATAGCTAAACGAGATGGTTAATTTGCGGAACGAGAAGTGTTTTTAATCAATTAGGAAAATGAGATTTATTGTATCTGTTTAGTAATTTATATATTTCCACATGATGGATTAATAATTTTGCACTCAGGGCACACAGGGTTACCTTTGCTAGTTGCAAACTGTCACTACTGAAAAACCTTTCTATTACACATCCATTCACAATCACAATCCCCGTGACTAACATTTACTTGATTATCCCATACATCATTCCTTACTACTCCTATAAAGCAAACCAACTTATTACCCAGAGCAAGGTAACCATAATATTATCATTTATTGTAAGCATTAGTATAAGGTATAACTTTACTCATCGTGTAGTATCTAGAGCTTTAGGTATAACTAAACCGTACGGACACGTACATTTATAATATAATACTACTCTACTATAAGCATAACTGTTTTATGAAGTTAAGGAATAAACAAGAGAGAGAGAGAGAGATAGTGCCTGTTCATCATTGTAGTATATTCATTGAGAGGTACCTACTGGCATTCTTCTTGGTAAGTGTAGTAGTGACTGAGGAGAATGAATGAATGAAATGCAAAACTGTTCCCAGTTGGAAGACACAATGCACAATTCTCGAATTTAAGTGCGCCCTTATTGTTTGGCACAATCAGGCAAGTAACAACAAAAACAGTAATTTGCAAATCGCACAATTTACATTTATTTATCCACAGGCAGTATTACACTTTACACAGTGCTGCTAATACACATGAGAAACAATAAAGCTCTTTTAGCAGAGCTATATGATGGGATTACAGAAAAGTACAGTAGTCGAGTACTACAAGTTCACAGATAAAAAATAAAAACACAGAAGCTTTTCATGCTCTTGTCATCTCGTCATGGCAGTTCATGTAATGTGCTTTACCGTATAGCTTATGGGATGGAAGAGAATATTATGATTATCAGTTCTCGATAGTAGAAAAGTAGAAAGGTGAAAAGAACAAAAAGAAACAGGTATTTCCATTCCAACAGGCAAAATAAGCTTCTCAATGCAAATTGCGAGCGAGGTGAAATAAATTGAGTGATAAAGAGAGTGAGCTGCAGCAGCTTCAGTCAGTTTTGTGTACAAAATTCTCTCTCTCTCAGTCTTAATGCATTGCTAACCGTGTACTATTTGTATTTCCATATTCATACACACTTACTACTACTTTAAAGAAATAAATATGATAATGTGTTCTGCACGCATCATCATCCATGGGAAAATACAGAGAAGATCTACATATTATCATATTCATTTTTTGTTTTCATCATTGCATGTACATAGCACCTCTGTGTGTGTAGTTAAAATATACAATGATCAACCCGTATAGATAGAAGTGCATTTATGCTTTATCGTAAATATGGAGAAGGGGTAGATGTTGAAAATGATAGGAGGAATACTCAAAGTGAGTGTAGTTCCTCTATAAACGAATTTCTCACAGGTCACAAGTTGATAATATCTGTGACATGAAGTGAGTTGGTTTTACGTGTGTGTCTAAAATTATGATTCTCCACTGTTTTAGGATTTTAGGTGGCTATAAGTAATAGTTGAAGAAGAACTTGAAGTTGATCTCGTGTTTTCATGTCGTGCTTCTTCTATGTGCTCCCCCATAATATAAATCCATCCATCCCTTCTCACTTCACTCGTCGCAAAGTCACAAACGCTCAACTTAACTCACCATGTTATTATAAATCTAACTAAACTAAACCCACCACAAAAGACTCCAGTTGCAATGCAATGACAAAGCTAACCAAACGAAACCAGACAGAGAGAGAGAGAGAGAGGAATCAAAAATGTTTGTAGTCAATCAACAGTCACGAACGAAATAGTCAACCCTTTCCTTTATTCAAATAACAGCTATTTCTACTCAGGCATAGGACTCTACAGAAGAGCTGTGTGGTATGTCATGTCCCTAAAGGTTTTTATACAGTTTTCCTATACAAGGTACCTATTCTTATTCACAAATATTTCTACTTTCCTATAAATAGACATGGGGCATAATTACACAAACAAAAAGAACGTTCGATTGTAGCTTCATTTAGATCGATCTGCTATTTTAACCCCCAGTAACAATTTTGTGATGAGAAGATTTCTAATAAAATATCTCAATTTTGTAGGTTATCTATCCGCTGGTTTTGGAGATATATTTAAGTAGATTAAAATGAATTACTTTAAAAAATTGCAATTAAATCATTAACAGCTTATGATTTCTGAATTGTTGGTGCAACACGGACATAATATGTGATTTGATTGACTAGTTAGAAGGCAAGGTGCTTTTACCTGAAATAAAAATTGCTGGAGTAAATAAATGTTAATTAGAGTAAATGTCTATTTCTCAGAAGTCCATGGCTCTCACATGTTGTTGTGAGATCTAAAGCAAAAAGAGCTGGAATTACAAGGGGAAAATGTTTATATAAAGTCAGGTGTATGTAAGTGTAGCTAAATAGTGTTAGGATCACTATATAATTATGTCAGTTAAACATACAGTTAGACTTTTGACTAACAATAAGAGGATTCGATATATAATAATAAAAGTCAGTATGTGTAGTAAGTAGTAGGTATAAATGTGTCTATAGGGGAGAGTGTTGTAATCTACAGAAACAATTTTGATAGTTTGAAGAGGTAAATGAGTTGAGTTGTTTTGGGATGAGGTATAAGGTGAGCATAGAGCAATGGACAGAGAAAAATAAACGGGACGGGATTTCAAAGTCTTCCTCGCGTGACTTGACTTTCCATTAGATATTCACTTGTATAGGACAACTAATTCACAATCAGAATCAACTCCAGTAGTTGTACCATAATAATATGTAAATACATTACGTGTCTATAGAAAATCTAAACTGGTAGCCATGTAAAATGTAAATGAACATTTTTTCTCTATATAAATACGTAACCGATAATAATAATATAATATATTAGTGCTACTACCAAACAAATCCAGTCAAAATCCCTGCTTGTTTACTTTCGGCAGAAAAAACATGAATTTACATACACATTCACTTTGTACTGTATATCCTTCGACTGTGAAAGGTTTCCGCAGTTCCAGCAGGGTACTTAAACGTTTACAGAGTAGAAAAACTGGACCAAGTGCATGTAGAATGAAATTGAAGCGTCTCACAGTATTTCCAGCAGACCTATTACCACGATTGGTTGTAAATCGATATATACTTAGGGAAGAGATAGTTTTTGCATCGTGAGAATCGAATTTTTTCATCGGTACAGAGACAGGCAAACACACGTCGACGGAATTGTTGTGGGAGCAACTGCTGAGTCAGTGCCAATATCCACGAAGCAAAACATTTCATTTTATTTGATTGCACATTGCATGCATGTGGCCGGAACAGGGAAAATGAGTAAACGTCTAGTTCTATAGAGCACATAGCAATAGCAAATAACATTAACTCTTCTATAATGCTCTCACACTACTACAATATGAATGTGAATGTACTTTGGCCAAAAGCGGAGTGCTTTTCTCTATTTTGTTAGAGCAGTGCTTACGATTAAGAGGACGATGATGTGGTAGTATTAAAGCAGCAGCAGCCGCGTGTGATGAGATATTTCAAAACATAAAAATCTATTTCTATTATTATTTCTATTACGTCTCTCCTGCATTATTTGTGCTATACGATCCCTAAAGCATAATATACACAACTGTTATATATAAGGTTGGCTTTAGTTGGATTGGTACTTCCATGCACGTGTGTTTTGTGCATGGCGTTGCCTACTTTGTTGCATAAATGAAAACGTGAGCTGTTTCTATACGGCTCTCCACTGCTGCTGGTACGGCCAGATCACTTCTCCAACAATTACGTTTTACTATACTGAATTCAAGCTTACTACGACTAACAGCAGAATGAACAGAGCTTGCTTTTTGTTGAATTAGATTCCCAGAACCGACCAAGTTACAATTTTATAGTTTCTCAGTCAGTCAGAACATCGAATGAAAATATAATGGAATGGAAACACTCGTATGAAAACACAGAATGCCTTTATCTATACAATATTTATTCTTCTTCACCGCAGCAGCCGAGTTTCCACGTTGCAGCTACCAAACTCCTTTCAAACTGCTCCATTTCATTTGCCCCATCGTCCCATTTAACAAACACAAACATAATGTTGATAACACACCTTTTTATTTTACATACTAGGAATCCCATAGTATCAACTTCGGCGCTTCAAGTAATCATTCTTCTTAATGTAAGTAACTGAAATGGGAATTTGGTGAAATGATCTATGGAATGAAATGTTTCCGCAACTTTTGCTGTGATTCTATATAAACATAATTAATTACACGCGATTTGTCAGAGTTCTGTTTTTCATGTATAATATTTTTATTTGCATGAGAATCAGTGCAGATTTTCTGACAGAAAATATATTTTGCAATGTGAAGCAAAAGGAATGCTTTTGACAGCTTTCATCAAACTGATGCCAAAATATGTTCAGCTCATGGCAAGCATTGTGGAGATTGATTGCTTTAATGATGCCTGTATAAATAGTAATGCTATATAAATGCTAAATCATTATTTGATAGGAAATCCGGAATAAAGAGAGTGAAAGACGGAGTAAAGTACGGCACACGGTTATCGACCCATTAACATTTGCTTAGGCAAAAGAAATCCAATCAACAACAGATTGATTTTTGGATGTTTTCGCCACTCTCTTTGTGTTTGTGGGCAGCATCGACTGGAAACGGGTTCACTTGAATTACTGGATCGACCGTTGTACTTTAATGATATTATGAGACCGGATTAGTACTAGATAAGTATATCAATGTTTTCATCAGGGCTGTATAACATGCTTAAGTTATTTTCGATCAATAAGAGGCAGAAAAATACGCACAGAATCACATTGACCAATTATGAGAAAGCTTTGTACTTTTACACGTGTTTTGATGTAATATTATATGTAGGAGTGAATGAAAGGCTGCTATAATGTCTAACTGTAGGTAAAATAAAAACTTTAATAAATATTTTGCAATTTTATAAGTTGAAATTACCTTTACACTTCAAAATGTGTTATGTCAGCAGCAGTTAACACATTAAATAGCTTACAGATTGATAGTTCGTGAGTGTGTAATTGCGTAGCAGTATCTTGGTGAAATATTTGTAAGTTGACAGTAATACCCTGTGAAATTCCAGTTTGTCTGTGTAGTATTTGTATATGAATAGGTATATAATACGTGTACGTATAAAAACACGCACTCACACAGGACTACTGGAACCATACACGTTTGCATGTAAAGATAGGTGAATGAGTGCTGACATGATATTAGGGTCAATGTTGGAAGTTATATTAGTAATATAACCTAAACAGGATATTATGATGACCATATCCTTCGTTGTACTTTGCGCTAACAATAAGAGACACAGTTGCAGTCGCCTGCAAACTCTTCCTTTGAAGTGGTGCATTCATATTAAATTAAATTTAGTGTAGCTTCGCAGTTGGTTCTGTCATTCTATTAGTTCTACTGCGTACAATATTGAAAACGTATACCAGTTATAGGATATACGTTCTAAGGAAATACGTTAAGGGTCAAGAAGACTACAATGTCATCGCAATATAAAGGGGTGAAACAACTTATAATTTATTTTTAATCAGGATTTGAACCTTAATGGTAAGTTTGTAACACCCACAAGCAATAAACAAAGGTGTTACCACGTTCCCAGCTGCAAGTTACGGTACAGCACTCCACATTTTGTTCGGGACGTGAAATATCCATCTGTAACCTTCCTAATGCATAATATCTGTACATACATTGGTAAACATGGTATACATGCATGTATAGTATGTATATTACTATATAGGTAGTATAAGTAAGTGCATTTGTAGGTGGAATGGGTAGAAATAAAAATACATATTACATGTGCATAATGTTTTTCTGACGAGCACACATGTACTACACGGGTGTTTTGTTCAACATGAACTCTGTTATAAAACTCAAGACAGGATAGAACAGAATGTTGTTATTGTATTATTATTATGGAACAGAAAAATGCTGCTCTTGAAAATACACACATGAATGACAGTATTATTATGCTCTGAGTACACGTAATGTAATTCCCTTCTTCCGTTTCTTTTCAAATTTCCGTTCCTTCCTCTCTCTCTCCACTTCCCTTTAAATCCTTTACTTCCTTCATTTACGTTTTCGTTGTACACTCTCTTATGTATATTCCTCATTTGCTCAACATGCCATCCTTTCATTTTTCCATATCCCTTTGGCATCTGTGCAATCTCAGATTTTTCTTGTTTCTGTGTGAATGCCTTCTTATATCAATAATCCACATCATATCATACGGCTACTACTTCTGCTCACTCACCAATGCGCTCCACGTGCAAACAATAAATGATTTTCTAATTTTCATGCAATGTACATCGTCTGCTTAAGTATGCAGTAAATTTATTGCACATATGGAAAGGAGTTACAGTAATGTACGCAAAGTTACAATATTCTAAATGCTAAATAAAATGTTGACTATGCTGTGATAGCATATATATAAAATGAAAATGATATTATTAGTATTTATGTAATGGTAGTATAAATTGTTAAGAATTTGCATACATATTTATATTTGCGATGACTTGGTTGGATTTCTCTGTGTATGCATTTCATGAGTATTACCCCTACAAATAAAAAATTACGCTTTATGGTATTTTCATTTATATTAACGCGTTCACTCGTATCAGCACGCATTAAAGAAGGCACACAGATGCCGAGCGTTGCATTTACGGTTTTATGAATTTTTATAAACGTTTGCATTAAAGGCAAGTTAATATGCGCATTCTATTCTACACATAAGGAAAGTTCTAAAGAGACACAATGTATATACTTCTACGCATGAAAATATTTTATGTATAAAAACGATTGGAACATGTGTATGAATTATGACGAGTGCCTATAAATAACTGTTAGTGAAGTCATGATAATGTTACTGCAAGTTTTTCATTGAGCAATTTCAAATCATGATGAGGTCGAAGACGTGTGGGGCATAAAAGTAGCATGGAAGGATTTCTTATAAGGTGGATTATACATAGTTGCATCTTGCACTGCTAATAAAATAGCAGCGACATAATGTTGTATAAGAACAAGTTGTGTATGTTTACCAGGTGCAGAGTGGGAATTCTTTCTTAAGGACAAATACAGAGCGAGTACCTGTAAACTGTAACCGTAACGAAAAGGAAACCCATAATAAACCATAGCGAAAGGAATAAGTTACGATAAATTTTACCAGAGTCTCCGGTAAAGCAGCTATTGTTGTCAAAGAACTATGCAAACCATGCCATGTCATGTCTTAAACAAAGTCAATCTCAAAAATATCCTATCGCTACTACTGGATTTGCATCTAACATAACATTTTCTACACCTTCAATCTTGTAAACAAATTAAAAAATTCTAAGCAAGGAACACCGTTTCCTCAGCTTGCTCTATTACTTTGTATCAACATGTATTTGCACAATACCGCATTCTGAACAAGCACATGGAATTTTTATAACATTACATAATTCTGAATAGTAAGCAATATGTAGTAGTTTAGTTACAAGTTACAACACTTAAGTATTTTGTAAGTCAACATGCTACATTTATGTCAAACAATTTTGTCAAAATTGCAGTCTATTAGAGCGTAATGAAATATGATCAATTTCCGTTTTGCCACGTGTTATAAAGTTGCACCTTGTTAGTAAGTTTGCTACGATCGATTAAGATTAAAGGAACCACTGATAATTTGTAACAAGTTAAATAAGCGGTTGTCTCAAGGAAACTTTTGCTAGTGCCAGTCTAAATTACTTTCAACTCAATTTTGAGCTAAACATGGTTAAACTTCATTCAGAGAAACTCTCGTATAAGTTTTTTCTTTATCAAGGATAAATCCAAGTCTATTAGTAAAATATGTAATGTTATTATCATAAAAAAGTGTGCTTAAAATATTATGTAGTAATAAAATTGTACCTAGTAGAAGAAGGACATCCGTAGATCATTATTACAATTTACTCACACGGTATAATGCCTAGCTATAATTTCCAACCTAACAAGAAAGCTTTACAAAAGTATGAAAGTTGATATAGAATTTTCTTCGAGCACAAAAAAGAAGTGAGAACCCTTACAAAATAAATATGACATAAAGTAAAGTAACATAAAACGTGGAAAAACATTCTAATACACCAATGTATAAAGCTTCTCTCTTAAATGTGACTCCTGCAATATACTACATCCTGCTGCTTATATACTACCAGCTCGATCAATGTGAACCCTTATGAGGACTTGTCACACTTATATACACGTGGTTATTACTATAACATTTTAGGCCAGCAATATATTAACGGGCAACTTGCTACAAAGTATGAGTAAAGACTTTTTTGTTGTTGGACACACATCACTTGTATAAGATTGCTTGTAAAAGTTGCGAGCTCTCAAAGGAACTGAAATCACTTAAGTCAAGACGACGTCGTCGACGACGACGGTTCGACTACGGTCATAAAATTGACTTTACTGTTGTGCAGAGTGTGTATAATGGTATTTCTGTTTTTTCTCTCTTTACGGCTTTTGGTCAGAAAGTCAACTGAAAACTCACACCACCACCACACAGAGCACACACACACAAACACATTTAGAACTCCAAAGGCAACTCAAGTCTTTCTATACGACACTCCAAGCACGACTTGTCATTTAATATTGTGAGATGCCTTATAACTTATACTTATCATTTCATCACACAAATAATCCTGCAACAACGTGCTTGCATTCATTCACGTACATTTCCTACCTTATATACATACAACGTATATAAGTATACTATACAGGGAAACAACAATAAGCATTTTTATAGCCAAATGCTTCATTTGCATTTCTATTATGCACTTCGCCATTTGAAAGTTGAGTAGCGTGTGTGGTGTCAGAGTCAATTTCAACAGATGAAATCATAGAAGCAGGAAAACCCTGAGGGAAACCAAACCGAATGCATCTACAACTAAAGATACTGTAATAATTGCACTTTGTATGTGAATCCAAACGTACTGCAGAAAGTACAGATATTTCGGAGATGTGCTGCTGGGAATTTTATTATGCAATACCGCAAACATCCCAAATACAGTGTAACGTCATGTGCCACTCAGATCGCGGTTTTTACACAAAAAACTTCCAGAGCTTACCAAAGTGCTTTTCGTATCAACTTACATTTTTAAATTGCAATAAGCCTTTAATGCGACAAAGTAAAGGAATGTAGGAATTCAGAAACTAAACCGAACATGATATTTTCAGTTGCACCTTGAAGCGGAAGCTCTTTGGGAAAAAATTCTTCAATATTTTATGAAAAACAGAAAAATGGTGGTGGATGGTACACAAATGGAATGTAATAAATTACACGTCGTATATTGCATTGTTTTTGCAAAAGACAAGAGATAATTGTAGCACTAGAAGGTAATGCATAGATTAGTGCCAAAAAATTTGTCTAATGTACGAAATTACTTGTATGAGATGTTTTTTAAGGATTTTGTCTTGCAAATGCTGTAGTTATTTCTGTGCCTGAGTCATTTCCAGTTAATGAACATGAAGAGACTGGCAGAACAAGCCAGCCACTGCCACAGCCACACACGGATCACTAGTTCTCCTCTTTTCAATATTAGCCCTTGTATTGCACGTAGAAATAAATACAAATAGTAAATAGTAGCCAGGAGGTGTAAACGGATCCCGTACACTTGTATCGTCATAGTCATAGACAGGAATCTTTAAGTGTCAAATCGAGACACGATCATTCAATTTGCGCCTTAAGACCTACATTCGCATTTAAAACAAGACTTTTCACAATGTGCCACGTTATACTAACCCTTTCTTTATACATACCATTTAAGATAATAATAATAATATTAAGCAATCCATCGTATTCGAACAATAAATGCATTTACTTACAAAGGCAATCTTTAAAATAAATAATACACACTGCAATGCATTTATTTGATAAATACAACGTGCATAGCGCACCAGCAGCACAGAAAATAAGTCTTTAGCCTACTGGCTTAAAAATTCTTTCCATGGCTTTTGACGAAGAGAGTAAACAGCTTCCTCTGCTGCACGTACCGATTCAAGAATAAAAAATATATTAAATTTTCCTAGCAGTAGGATACGAAACTCGTAGCTTACGTCTATCAAATTCATTATTCATTGTATGAGAATTCAAGAATTCATTGTAAGTCTACAGATGTAAAAGGCTCTGCTGTTCTTTGAACTTGCAGGTTAAGGTGTATGTTTTTAAAAAGAATTTTGTGTTGTATTGTCTTGTAGAAGAGTCCTTAGGTATAGCAGTAGTTGCTTTGACGTGACTGTGTGCTTACGTTTCCAGGTTATCAATACCAAAGGCACTGCGTGCCGTATCAGCAGCAACAACAACAACGGACGAACTCAAACTTCGTTTTACTTGCTTTTACTACATCATGTTCATTTCGACTTGACTTGACTCACTTTTATTTATGAAAAATGTATTTCTCTCTTCTACCTGCATCTTTACACGCATTTGCAATTTATAGCTTATTTAACAAAAGATTCCTGCTCTGTAGATATTCCCAAGTTGTTTCTGAACATATTACACTTGCTGCAACAGACACACGTGCATAGGTGTAAATCTCCGGTCCATGCACAAAACACATCGACCACACTACACTGTGTGTAGCTACACCGTGTAATTTTCCTTCTTGACTCACTTGGCTACAACAATAATGAATTCCTATATAGGTCCGTTTTCTTCGTGTCACTTTCTGGTGGTATGGTGGTGCTAACTTTAATATGGACAACACGGATTTAGTATTCTCCTGTACTTAAATCGTGTACCAGAACCTTTACCTACAAACCCATTCACGTACAAAAGGTGCCTTGCCTTATATATACTGGATGTCCCTGTCCTTTTAGCCTACTACCTTATCTAACGACCATAATATTCAACAAAGCACGTTATTCATGTACGAATATTATTTGTTATAAATACAGAAGAACATAAAATTATATTGCCCTTAACTGTCCAATAAGTAAACCCGCAATAATGGCGGTAATGACGATGGCGACGACAACGACCGAAACCACTTGAAGAATCCATTCTGATTATTTACCTATACATTTTTCTGTCAAAGATGCAATAAATTAAATAGGTAGATTTAGGTAGTTTTAGTATAGGTATGCGTGCAATGCGCGTATCGGATGAGATACGTCGCATATCTATAATAATCTAATCTCATCCAGAATCTCATCAAACCACATTACTTAATGTTGGTAAACTTTGTTCTGCCGAGTGCGTTGTTTATGAATGCGTGATACAAATACAGATACCACGCTACAACAGCCATCCCGCATCTTCATCTGCCTTTAAAAAGCCTTTGGGGGAAATATTATAAAATATCCACTCTCAGGTATTTCGGCTTTTGTTACTTCTCTCGTTAAAACAAGATCAACTTCATTGACTATAGCACTTCTACCTCTATTTACTTTAAACTATACAAATATTTCTGCTTGATATAATCAGAAATGATATACCCAATCCATTCACACAGTCTACTATAACTCAACGATAATATTTCTTCTCTGTTTCTCGCAGACATATTATACATAATGTAATACTGATACTACCTATATAGGAATTCCACAGGCACCTTGACCAAAAATCACAGAAAAACTCCTAGAGTGAGACAGATGAGCATGAAACAAACTTATTTAGTACACATCATTGATAACAATAAGAAAGAAAGGTATTTGTGTGATATTTCCACTTGCACATGTCTAGAGTCCTACTACACAGAGAGACCTTGTTTTCTCCGAACCTTCAACTCGCCCTAGAACTTTCAACCTACTTCTACTTGTAAAGTTACCCAAAAGGGTACTTCTTATTCGTCTGTGTTTTCCGACTAAAACCCTTTTCTATATTCTCAAGACGTTTTCAGTGCAACGAAACCACTAACCAAAAATCTGCCTTCACATACAGAAAGGAAAACCAAAACAAACTTTTTTGGTTTTTTATGCTCTCTCTATACGAGAGAGGCTAAGGTACCCCTTAACTCACCTATAGAATATATCTATAGCAAACATCTTGTCTTTTAATACCTGAAACTACTTTGCTGCTTAGTACTTAGCAACTTTACACTGTAGTAGCAGGTACATATAATTTTTGGTTTTTTACATACAGCTACCCTATCTATACAGGTGCCAGGTATACTAGAATATATCTATGTGAATATTTGAAACTGGCACAGTCAGTGGAGAGAGAGAGAGCGAGAGTCATTTGGATGTACAGGTAGTAGTAGTAATGTTCCTCTGTGGCGGACTACAGACGACAGGTAATAATAATGATGATGAAGAAAAAACTCACCTGATCTGAAGGCTCGGCTCCTTCACTCCAATCCAAATGCAATCCAATCCAGCAACCAAAAGACTCGTCTTATGAGAGAGTCAGAAAAAGATCCAGACGGACATCGTCGAAACAGAGGTAGTACTAGAAGTAGACGAAAAGATGAAGAAAACTCGTCGTGAACATTTACTCGTATAACCGAGCCGTGTTGAACATTTACAAACACGAGAAGACTTCTTTGATTATTCGTCTTTAACTTTTCTATCCCGAGAATCCTTAACTTAAGTAGTACACTTTGTATAATACGTAATATACGTCTTGTGTATTTTAACACGAAGCAACAGAGTTTTACCAAAGGAAGAATTCAATCGTTCTTCTCCGACCTTGCTTATAGATGAAGCATTATCAGAGTATATCCATATAATAAGTTTACATACAATGGAAAAGTCAGAGACTACAGTAAAAGTATCTCTAGTAGAAAATCATGTTGTTGTTGGCAAAGGTAGTGTGGTGCTCGTAGTACTATACGACTACTACCGCCAGAAGAGATAGCTATCAATATAACACTTCTCTCGAGAGTATCTGTGTGACTCGTGTATTTATTTATGTTATGTGGCTGGATTACACACAGGTAGAGTTCCTCAGCGCTTTTTCTCGGTTCTCACGACCCATCTCTCGCCTTCAGACAACATGAGCAGAGCACAAGAGGGAGGCAAGGCAGGTCATCCACTTTTAATTCGATTAGGCCACACTCTACACTCAACGATACTCTCTGTCTGTATGTAATGTGTCTGTATACACAATAACACGAATCTTTCTTTTCTTCTTCCCCTCTCTTGCAGTTTCCTTGAACTTGGCTTTTATACACGAGTATAACAACAACACACAGCTACAAATAATTATTCTCAGAAGAGTTATTTACTATTCCAACTTTGCACTGCAATCAAATTCATTCCTTTCCAGAACACTTTTTCTACGTATCCGCAATATTATTTCCCTCTTCTCTTTGCATATTATCAGGGAAGACTGATGAGTCTGTAATATTTGTAGCAGTAGAGGTACCTGTAGTGGTAGAACCAGAAGATGAGACACAGTCTCAGTTGCAGAGTTGGCAGCTTATGCAATTAGTTAGTTCACCTGCAGACTAATTTAATTCTCATAAAGATTTCTCGACTGTAACTCTATATAGTCATGGCGAGAAGGACGTGTAATGAGAATTGTATTAAAAAGAACAAGTGAACTCTGCAACCCCGACGGCTTTGCACTATACGTACGCAGATATAGATGGGATGGAGAGATATAGTGCAAAATCTGCTCTATGCACATATAAGATATCTACATACACACGAGACAGAATCTGTCCTCCAGAGAGAAGATATTAATCCACCAACACACAGAGAGAACTTCTTCAGACTAGGCTCTAGCCAGAAACAGGCACAGTCTCATCATGATCGTGGTCGTCGGCTGTACAGGAGCACACTTAGACTGTCTGTGCATACACTCCGCATGATTATACTGGCAGAGACAGAAGAAGTGCACCTTTTGTTTGACTTGAGAGCACTGCTGTTGTTGTTTTCTTCGCAGATCACTTAGTTTTAGCTACAGATCTGTATTTAACTTGTAGAACAAGTGCAGACTGTGCACAGATGCCGATTTACACGGAGAGTGTGTAGTATGTAGGTAATTCTTGCCGTGAACTTGCTTTTCTTAATAGCTCAGCGTAGGCAGTTTGGGATTATGCATCTGCCTTGTGTATTGCAAGCAGAAGAGTGCTAATAGGCAAGTAGATACGCTCCCTGAGTATTTTTAAAGTCTTTGCTCTTGTTCTTCGCGTATAGCTTCAGATTGTGATGACTGTGCTATGCCTGTTCTGTATATAGCAGAGTCTGTTCATACTACAACGCTAATGCTAATTACGTATGCACTTCTACACTTATTTCTTCTTATAGCTGCGAAACAAGTCAAGTCCCACTATTTAAACGTAGCTGAACAACATGACCATTAGAAATACACACACATACAGTCCGAGAAGAGTTATACAGGGCCAGTAGCAACACTCTGGTGTGGTTGTACTGTGGCTTTGTGTGTGTAAACGAAGAACGGAGTCAATAAGCCAGCAGCTACTACCACATAACCAACAACAGTCACAAAGAAGAACAACTCCTGAAGAGAAGAAGAGTTCTTAGGTTGCTGCTCGTTGTAATATTATATTAGCATTACTATAAAAGTGCATAAATATTTTTATGCCAGGGCAGGCCAACGACTACCACAAATGAATACGTACACACACACAGGCTATATGAATGTAAAGACGCAATATACGCTAATACTTTTGATTTGATATTTTTTCTCCTGCCAATTACCACACGAATAATAATAATATTGCAATCCAGTTCACTCTTTATACATTCTGTTGATGATGATCGTAATATGCTGCTTGTACACTCAAATATTATAAGTATATGCGGAGAGAGAGAGGGATGCAACTTTTCTTCTCTTTCCTTCTTATAATATAATGAGAGAGGATGATGATATAATGTTCAGGGTGTAGTCTTTAGATAGTTATAATATTACACACAAAAACTATTGGATATCTTGAAGTACACGGATAATCAGCTACTTCTTCTATACGTGTTTAATTCTGTGTGTGAGCATTCATTCTGTTTTCTTGATTGCTATATATGCTCTTGTGTTGTGTATAGCCAGGACACATACGTATTAAAAATTAAAGTTCGAGTTAGTGCCTTCAACTTCCTTCCTCTCGCATATAATATCGTACGTACACAACTGCATTTGCATACACACCACACGAGTCACACGATCAGTTTATAGGGTTCGTTTTTATATCAGTGTATATGTGTTATACTTTTTAGGGCTTGAAGAAATCGGATGCAGCTCTTTGGTTTGGGAATAAAATGGAAGTGAAGATATCAGATACAATTTTAGTGTTGCTTTACAAGCTTTTAGAGCTTAATCTCATTTGTGTGTACGACAAAGTGTGTAATGGTATGAAATTTCAGGTAGACGAATTCCTACCACTTCCTTTCCCGTCGTCACTGCTTCTTCTGCGGATGATAACAGAGTAGCTACTTATAGGTATAAGTATAATAGAGAAGAGGATTTCTAGTGTTGTAATTATAAGAAGAAGGTGACGATGGACTGAAGAAGACACGACGAAAAGGTTCGGTGGAGGAGCAGAGACAAACACAGGAGACTGGCTTCGTTGCTTTGCTTTGCTCACTTGGCATTTAGTTTTAGAATTTACGAAATTGTCTTTACTCGTCACTCCTCTGTTTTTCTAGTGCTCATGTACTATTCGTGTGCAGAGACAGGGAGACTATTACGGTGGAAGAGTATTTTCTGGTTCACAATTGTGTTTCGCATGCAAGCAATCAAATGCTGATGATGATGATGAAGCTGAAGGCAGAAAAATAAGGAGAGTTAGCACATAAACACAAGTTGGGTAGCCTCTTCTAGCTCTGAGTTGTGTTGTAGGAAATGAGAACTTGCTCTTCTTTGTTTTCTTCTGCGGGACAAAGTCCTCCTTGCACTTTTATTGCCAATTTGCTGTCAGCGGGCCATGCAATGCCGTCCTAAGCACGCGAACTCTGAATTAGGAAAAAGAACTGTGAACTGATTCTCTAGGAGTGTTATTACTGTTGGATTTGTGCACTCACAAAGGAAAAGTTAAGTTTGTAGATTGTAGTGTGCTGCAATCAAATCTATTAAATAGCACACTTGACCATGTCACGTATATAATAATAATAAGCAGATGCAGAACGCACACAAAGTCTTCACTGTGTTAAGTAAACAGGGAAATGTTCACCAGCTCAAGTCACAAAAGTTTATAAGCGAAGAGATCTCAAAATGTGTAATAATAGCGTTCACACACTGAGACTGTAATAATTGTCACTATATAATTTCGTTAAACGTTCTTCCACTTACGTCACTCTTTCGCTTCACTCGCAGACTTTTCTTGTACAAGCGAGTTTTTTATACGAGCACGTAGAAATTGATCCTGCAGAACAATCAACTCTTTTATGTTTAGGGTTTTTATGTGTTTTCTACTCTGGAACACCGGATTCCCGTTAAGTACTTATGTCCGTGATAATTCACAAGCAGAACTTCCAGTCGTACAAAGTAAAACACTTTTCCATGTACACTTAAGATTTAGTTTGGAGTGTTTTACACGTAACACCGAAACTGCAGTGAGAGAAGTGCTCTGCAACTCTGACTGCGTTTCGAGGTGGTTGCGACTCTTGTGAATGATGAACAACAACTGACTTGGAAGGTTAGACGAGATTTTTACTTGAGGTCCTCTGGTATAGTTGGAAAAATCTACGTGCATGATGTTAGTGTGCTTCGTGTGTTAGTGCCAGACACATTAACATGTAGCAGTGCATACATACGGCTTGGACTGAATGCAAACGAACGATAACCAACGAGTTGAGCTACAAAAGTATAAAGACTTTGCCTTTGCTGCTGCTTTAACTCACTCAGCATCCATCCCCCTTAAGCAAAGCAAAGAGATTCTGTGTTGTGTTGTGGTCACAATTGGATATCTCGTGGTACTTGCACTGTAATTCCACCATGCAATGCATGCAACACACACACAGACCTACCTACCTTTGTATTGTATCAACATAATGTATAATATTATTCTGAACATATACACATGCACTTTAAGTCTTATTCCAAACACACACATATGCGTTTAGCTCTTGCCTATAGTTTCATATATATTGTGTTCATATAAGAATATTCTTATTCTTAGCCGAGACTGAAACTGAGCTTGGATGAGGAGAGTGTGTTGTGCAGCGTTTTAGAATATTTAATATTCCTAGAAGGTGTAGGGTGAATTGAAGTCTACTGCTTGCAATAACAATGGGATGGAGAGCTAAACATACTAGGGCAATATCCACACACACGTATAGTAGACAGACACTTTTCAGACCTAGACACAGACACAGACCAGACCTGAGGATAAGTTAAAACGCCAACACGACCATATCATAATCATATTGTGGGCAACAAGACAAAGTTACCCATGTCTTATAATGTGCTGCTCTTTTGGCCACGTATCATATTTACTATGCTTTAGATACATAAGAAACACACATACAGCATGTGTTATACAATATTATGCGTGTTGCCATTTGCCAGGTAGAAAATTGAATCCTCTGCGTTTACATCGGTTTCACATTCTTTAATACTGATACCTTATATAAATACAATGATAAAACTAAAATGCTGTTTAGTAGGAGAATGGGATTTTATACACTTGGAAATGCCTTGCTATAGTAATTCTGTATAAATAGCATAGTAGGTTTGCATTGTCATTCCAGGTGACATTTGCAAATGATACGAGTAGTAGTAATAAAAAGAAAAACTAAGTCAATGTATTCCTATGGAATTAAAATATTTGTATCAGGTAAGTCTTTGGTAAATCCCATGACTTTGTTCACTGTGGTCTGTTCTGTGAGATTTAAGCCTGAAGGAATGAATGCACCCACTATAGACATCTTATGTTGCAAAGTGGGCTCAGCGAAAAACTTGCACATCTATAAGCCGTGCCACAAAGCTCAGATCACATTCTATACTTATGGAACACACTTTAAGACGATATTGAATATCCATTGCTACACGCTTCGGTATAACACGGACATGATGCTATTATTGCGCTTTATTAGTGTTGTGGCTCTTTTGAAAGGTTTTCTACTGTCTTTTCATCTCCTGGAGACCTAAGAAGGAGTCACAGAGTTACAAAATGTATTATGTATCTAGGTTAACAATTAGTTGTACAAATTATCTTTAGATTATACGTTAATCTGCCCTTATCATAAAGATATACCGTATTCGCGTTTTTAAAAAAATTACTTAGGTAGTTGGATGTCCCTTTGTGTTTTAAAGTTTGTCAAGAAAAATTATTTAATAAAATATTTCAGGTTGATTGCTGTTTCAATTATCTGATTACATAATTTAGTAAATGAATTTAGTGAAAGCCTGAAACAATGGTGTGAAATCAAAGTTCAGCGAATGTAAAAATTGAGAAAAGTCTGAGCTGAAATGAAAAAGTTTATTAGTTCAACACAAAATGCGGAAATTACATATTACGTGCAAATAATATGGAGTATGAACAAAAGAATTATCATTTCTTTACTATACAACTTTCTATGTATGTATAAACCTTGCCTTTATATACCAGCGTCTATTTATTGTACGTACAATTACTTATGAACTATTCTTCTGTTTTAATGTATCATCTCATTAGTACCTACTGCTAAGACAAAGTGGGAGCAAAGGATAACTTCAAGTACCTACTTTATTACACAGAGTTTTTTGCATTTATGTGAGATAACTTTTACTTATGTTTTGTTGTCACGTAAGCCAAGCCTTGACTTATTCTTCTACTTGGCAAGTCCCACAGACACACAGGGAAGAGTTGAACAAGCGACGCCACTATAACTGACTCAGTAAGAAATAAAATGGCTATATAGTAAAGTAATAATAATATTTCCAGAAGAAACTTTTCTCTCTCTTCAGTCTTCACCTTTATACATTCAGCTACTTCTTCATCCCACCACGCCAATCCTCCGTAGAATGAATTAGCATAACAATCTGACCCAAGAACAAGGAGAAAAAAGTTTTGACTGACTCTGCCATGCTGCTGCTGGCTGGTTGCTTAGCCTTGATCTGGTCTGCTGGGCATATTTCATTATTGTACTCTCTGTAAGATTCTATCTGATGGTGGTCTCTATGACGGAGAGGCTGCTGCTGGAACTTACATTTCCCTCCTCACTTCAAGCTTCAATAATAAAATATAGCAATATGACAAACAAAATCCAAATCATCATTCCATTTCTTGCTATACGTACAAAGAAACACACACACACACGAAATTTTGCAAAACGTTACTAGCGAAGGAGTATGAAATTAGTTTTCCATGTGGACATGAGTTTATCCGCCATCGCATGACAGCACAAAGCTTCATAAAACTTGCATAGACAGAAATCTTTTGTATAATAAATGGTATATAGGAGACTGCAGCACATAGAGACCTATATACGTAAGAAAGAAGCATGTGTTCCTTGAGAAAGAACAAACCAGTGCAGAAAACTTTTAGCCAATAAAGCAACGCATGTTGTGGATGGCAATAAATGCTACAAAACACACATAAGCATAAATAATCCTAATATTTTATAATGTTATTGTTATGAATATGTGTCTATCTCTTATTTATTGCGCTCCGCTTGACTTTTAGGATTCGCATCGTTTTTTAGTGGTTCAGGGTTAGCGATTCTGCCATAGAAATTATAAAGTGGATTGCAATGTACCTTATTATAGTACAGAATCTTTCTTTATGTTATAGGAGGTTATATAAATAATATTATACGGATTGAGTTTTCTAATAGAGCGTAGCTATTGCATCTTCTAAAAGGATGCTGCAGAGAGATTAGGTAATGTAAAATGTAAGCCAAAGAGACTGTGTGTGACTGGGAGACTTTGATCAAATGGGAAAAGAAAAGTCGATTAGAGTCGAGAGACTCTTCTGGCGAATTGCAAGAATATTTCCTAAATGTGATTCTGCCATTGCTTTGGGCTATTGTTGTAAATATTACGTACAGAGCGAATATTATGATTATGATTATTATTATCTGCGTGTAATTATGACGATGACGATGAGATGGGTTCGTTCAAGAAGATGCGAAGAAGAAGAAGATGAGACGAGACATGACATGGACAGGACGCACCTCTATATTTCATTTCATTTTTTATTAGTTCACACACAAAGAGATTCAATGACTATATTCATCATCCCAGAGTCTCCATTATCAACCTTACCCCATGCTTGTGTATTGTAGTAATCGCGTCAAACGACAGCACTACCTATTTATACCACTCTCCTACCATTTCCCATTCGAAATTAAATTGTGCTCATGATGTGACTCTTCTTGCTTCATTCTGCATTGTGTCTCTACATAGGCATCTAGTAATATACAACGTTTAGCTGAGTATTTAAACAGGCCTACCATATTTCTTGCTTTGATTTCTGCATTGCCTTGATTTTCATTACCATTTTCGACAATCATATTGAGTAAATATGGTAAAGTTATATGCGGGAACAAAAAATCCAAGACTCTATTCGTGGGTGCATGATTTATATAGACGATAGTGGCAGGGTTACATTTATAGATATCCGTGGTTAGTATTATTTGCAATGCATGAAGCTTATTTGTCATCACTAATTTTTCAACTTTTGTATCATATTTATATGGTTAGGTATGTAAAAAATTAATATCAAATGTAATCAACAAGTTAGTTTTTGCAAACAATGAAATGGAGTGAAGAAAATATAATTAGGTAAGAGAATTCAATATTTATCACGCACTCTTAGGATTTTAGTATTGCCAAAAATGTACATTATGGTATGAAACACCATCATTTTAGTTACTTGAATTTTTGCTAACGTGCGTTAGTCGTGAATTGAAATTAAGGCAACAAAAATGTTCACAACTTCGGAGACTTATTCACTTGTTTTACACTCTTGAATCGGAATTATCTATAATACATTGTGTGAAATAAAAAACTACAATCAATTCCTTATTTTTAACAGACATTGCAGCTAACAACATTTTGCATTAAAAAACAAATGATAATAACAATAGTGAAAAAACAAACAATGAATTTGTAAATCAATCCGTCTGTGGGAGTGCATGAGCTTAGAATGAGAGAACCGCTTTAATCTTGAATCTTTCCGGTCGTTGATTTGATGATTCTTGCTTGTAGTATTGTACAGAACGTGTTATTGAAAAACGAAAAAAGTCGCCCGAAGAATAAAGTCGCAAACAATGTCAGCAGTGGTGCATTAGCATTTTTGTGTGAATTTTTGAGGAACTGACTGTCTAGGTATTGATATTATGCAAATGTGAGTCATTTTCAATGTCCATGTCACATCAAGAATCACTCATTCGTCAAACGCAAATCAACGGGACATGGATAAGTGACAATGGCTAAGACTTAACATCTACAAAGGCAACTAAGATTTCCATTTAACATTGTGGCCCATCTCACATTGCATTAGAAACATGAACAAGCCTCTACTGACTCTACTCCTCTGTTGTTATTGAAATTTATGTCTTTGCTTTGACTTGGTTTCATTTCGTTAGCATTGAGAATTCGATATTAATCATAATGAAGAACGTAATAATAAATATAATGCATTAGCCATTATAGGCAATCACTTCTATTTCCACCTCATCTCTCTCACTCTCTGTCTTCTCTGACCATAGTCATTTTTTACACCTCAGTTGAGACAATAATTTCTCCTGCAGTATACCTGCACACAGTTCGTTTCTCTCTGAGAGTCTCAGCTTGTTTTGACTGTTTTTCATTTGATTTATGTTGTGAGCGTCAGTATGAATCACAAAACAACAACACAAACGCAACTAAAGAAGCTCAGCCAAGGCAAAAGCTTTAAACAAAGCAAACGGAGACTCAGGCAGCACCACAAAGCTCCAACGACGACGACGACGATGATGGCAAGCAAGGCCTTATGAAAATTGCGTATGGGTCGTATTAAGTTACTGCTACAAATGTAATCTGCAACTGCAGAAAAAACCTGTGACGAATTATCACAATATATTACATTACCTGATACTACATCACAGCTTTAGCTGATACTACAACAACAATTGCTGTGTAAAGTCCAGAGTCTGATTTGACATTATACACCAAGTAAGCGAGTTATTAATATGTAGATTATTTTGGCTTCTTTTTATGGTCTCAACGAACTTTTTATGGAATGGTAAGCTAAGACAGAGTAATACTGCACAGGATTATCAACTTCCAGTTACGTATACTCAATTTAATACCAACACTCGACTTATTACATACGAACATGTATACAAAGTGTAGTAATAGGCATACGATGATAATATTATGCTAAGTGTTTATAGCTTGTTGGGAATTGTTAACAGAGCATGCAAATGTTATGTAGGTAAAGTAAAACAAGGCAGATTTAATTTCAGGTGAGACAAGCACAGGGAGATACTGACACTACTATACTACTTGGACTTGATTCGTCTTTGAACGCTCGTAAATTATAAAGGTAACTATATCAGACCATGCTACAAAAGCACAATAGGCTCTGTGACTGTGTAAGTAAGACAGACTTAGCAGAGGACAATAAAATGCCTAGTTAAAAAAGTAAGAATCGTTTTAAGCTAAAAATAGCAGTTACGTTATTTGAAATAGCATTGAGTGTTAATAAAGGAGTTGGCTGTAGAGTTTTGTTGTTTGTGTGTGTGCTGTGGGATATTCCCATTATTTTATTTTATAGTGTGTCAGTCTCTATGAGTGAGGAGCAAATAAAAGGAGCTTAATAGCAAACCCACGACAATATTAAAATATTATAATGCTTTTCCCTCCCTGTGTGGAGTATTAACATTGTCAGTCAAAAAAAGATTTCAAATTCTCATTCCCATAGTTGACTCCTCTGCGCTTTAATTTGCCTATGCTATTATTAATGTAACGTTAGCGTTACACTTTTTTCTTCTCTCTCTCGATAAAATATGTTACGAACGACAAGGATTATTATTTGCACAAGCGGATTAGTTAGAGTAGGTAGACACAACGTGCACAAATGCACTAACCACGTCAGTTTCGCATAATAAGTCATCATCCACAAACAACTCACAGTAATACATAACACAATGGAATCAAAGGAACCATATCATGCACAGAAGACTGTGATGGACACCAAAAGTAGCTACTTAGTACTTATACCAACACCTTTAAGCAAAGAATATTTTTTAGAATCGGCAACTGTAGTTTTTGTCGTCTATTACAGTCTTGTTAGTCTTAATTTACGATATCATGTTAAAAGACGTAACATGATTCGATTGCTGCATAAATATTTCATTTTTACCTTGCCGCAGAGCTTTACATTGATTTTAGTCAGCAAAGGGGCGGTGAATCGAGATATTGATATTGCCATTGTGTGCACTTGCCTGTTATATAGCTCTTATTTTTAACACTCATCACAATACATTAAAATAATTATTCAAAAAAGAGTTTTTTAGCTCTTTTGTATTCAGTGTGTGATACTACCACGCATTCATAAGAAACAGCACAGGTGTCTTGTCTTTTAAACTGTGCACACAATTCACACGATCTCTTTGACAATGAATCTCTCTATAACTCATAAATGGTGACGGTATTGACTTTCATAATGTATTTGTCTAATTTTTTCAAAAAAAGTGTTTATTGTATATTTTGTATGTGTTATGTAAAAAAATCTCTTTATATGTTAATGAATGATATTATAAGATACCATACACTCACTCACAATAATCCTTCACACAGAAGAGTACAAATAAATTCCTGAAGACATAAATAGTAAATTACCGCAGTCTATTTGATATTGTGTGTATAGTCCACTCTGGTATAGTGAAAGAAGAGTAAAGGAAAAAAGAGCATGCAGTTTCCTTATAAGTGCTGTCCTCATCATTGCTCTCTCCTAATCTGAACATTGCAGTGTTTTCCTTGTGTACATTGTAAATTGTAAACAGGGATCGTACATTATCTTTTTACGTCGTGTAGGTACGAATCGCGCAAGCTGCGTGTAGATTATTTATTTACTTTACTTTGGCTAACCAGGTCTCATTTTCCTCTTGAAAAACTTTGGCTCATCATCATTTCATCCTCACCATCCTCCTCATCATCATCATCTTCACCACCACCATCAACTCGTTTCTTATATAGAAGATTCTATACGCTTTTAACTCAAATTTATTTCCAACGTGAACCATCCGTAGTAGAGAGAAATCCATGCACAGCAGCAGCAACCACCAGAGCCCACTCTTGTTATTGCTTTTATAGCACACACAGAAGACTGAGTGACTGACTGACACTACCAGAAATCAAATAATCTTTTCATTACTGCATTCTTACCTTGACTTATTATTACTATTACTGCACCATCTTCATACACAACAAACGGCTCATCTTCTCTGCTTATGTTCTACATTCCTGTTTACACTTCTGATTCATAATACTCACCTGTCTGCCGTCGCCACGGCTCACATTACAATCAGTCACATACCAGAACACAATTGCTTTATTTCCACAGCCACACTCGGCCTTTTCCCTCACGTAACTTATTATTATGTAACAAACACGTAATTTACGATAAGGTTCAATATTACGATCTTAAAATACACACAGGCACAGAAGATTTATTTTCTGAAGTATGCATGGTATTTTATTAGCTAGAGATAAAGGAGCATGAAAATTGGTAACACATTTGAATTTCTAGTTTAGTAGTGTGATATTATGTATGCCCATAACATAAAATGCCTGTTTTTAAAGTAGACACAGATCCACACACTAATAATAGAGCACGTGCATACGTCAACAATATTTTCAGCTATCTATGTACGCTCTATACAGTACACAGCTACAGGCAAGCAATAACCTACAAGTTGATCCCGTCTCTTATACTTATTTTGTTAGGCCATCTAGGAATTTGAGCTATGTGTTCTACTCATCAACTCATCTTCTGATAAACCAGTAATACTTTTTCGTTGATTGATGGAAATAGCCACGCGTAATGTAACGTAAACCACTTTGACGTGTTTTTTGTAATAATTTATAATTTATGCTAGGCAAAACGTAAACCAAAACAGTTTCAGTTAGTTTAAAATGTGTACCGTGATAAATAAAGCTGTATACTTGTGTGTATTTTAGTATGGGAAGGCTGTGTGACTAGAAATAGCGTCGTTTTAGTCGTTACTCACTCAGAGTGAAGTTCTTTACCTTCAGAGTTCATTTTCAGTTCAGTGGCAATGCATCTGTCTGTTGAATTGAAGAGAAAAATTGGTATCTTTTGGTCGTAATTCTTTTTTGGTTTTAGACTTTGGTCATGGAATTACATTTTTGGGTTGGCCACCTTATTACCTACTCCATATTAGCATCTGCCGATTCTCCTCCTGCCCTCCTGTTCTTCTTACGGCAGCCCGTGCCTCATTCTTCTCGTTATTAGCGACTTTATTTATTCACACTTCCACACATACAGTAATCATAATAATAACTGAAAACTGACGCACCCATATGTCTCATCTCATCATCGTACTACATTCTATTGTATTATTAACACTTCTGCTTCTACTAAATAAAAACAAGCTGCTGCTGCTTAAAATGGCACACAAAAACAACGCCACATTTCCCTGTGAATCATTTCTGTCGACTCATCCTTTATATTTCACCCTTTTCACATTCTAATTTACCAAAACACTGAAATGACTATCAACCAACAATTCCCAGTAGATTTCTGTATTCTTTTTTGATATGATTAATTTTTAAGGTACCAGAAACACATTTTGAGCTTCGAAAAAAAATGCACTAGAGGTATAAGTTATAAGTGTAAGTTGTAAGAATGATAATTAGATGTAGAAATGCATTATGCAGCAGGAGCGTATCAAAAGAGTATTGGACCCCAGTGAATAATTTTCAAGCGTATAATTTTTCCTTCACATCAATCTGTTCTATATAAGTTATTTTCTGTGTGCACATACAATTTTTAGGCAAAAGTTAATTTTATGCCTTGAATAGTCTACTTACTTACATATCTTTACATGTTTTACTTGTAACGACGGCCTTTCCCTATAAAATATGTGTAGTTCTCTAGTGTGCTCTATGATGTAGTTAAGCTATCTATTTCTACTATATAGATGAATTATACATGAAGGTTTGCACATGATTATAGTACATGTAGTAACACATGTAACTTGGCAATTCAACTTTTAACATGACGTGAATTAGATTACATGCATTTTATAGTTTCCTTCATGTAGAAGATATAATAAGGCAATAATTTTCTCATTTTAGGAGTTTAGTAGCTGGAAGGCTGACTGACACATACATTTAGGGATTGAGGAACCATTAAGGTAACCCAACAGAAAATTCTGTGTGACAAAGAATGAATGAATTCAACCGAAAGTCTTAAAAACTGCATTGTGGTTGTGTGTACAGGTGAATTACCATATTTACCTTAGAACTGATGCAAATAGGGAAAAATTGCAAAGCAAATATTGCGTAATGAAGACGAAACAGCTTTGTGTGTGTCCTGTCTTGTCTTTCTGTGAAAACTATAATGAAGTCAACTGTGAGCTGTGCCTATAGGAAAAAGCATTGCTTAAAAGTATTGACTCACTCAGCTTGACTTGAAATTTCAAGTTGAGCAAAGGTCTGACCGAGAGTAGAATTGAATGTGTTGTATGATGTATCGTAATATGCGTTGCTTGTTGTTTGTTGTTAGTATTCTCTCACTGGTCTGTCTACTTCGTGCTGGGATGTGATATGTGATCTTTGATGATGATAATGATGATACGATAGTTACGAACAACGTGCCGAGCTGCAGCAACAAATCTCTGGTAACATAATCATTTAATTGTTGCTTGCCTTTCCAGTTCAGTACAGCACAAGCTTATACCCAGCCTCATGTCATGACTTGTGTCTATATAGTCGAAATCTCTCTCTGTCTTCCATAATACCAATACTCGCTCTGTTTATTGCGGATATAATATAAGGGAGGTATAGTCCATCCTTAAATTTTCGCCTTGACTTGTTGCCGTGCCGAGAAAACGCGTGCCGATTTTAACTCACTTATTGTCAAGGAAAATCTCCTGCATAAATACAAAGAAAAATTCGCCACATTGAAATGTTAACTGTGCACACAGACAGGCAGAACGTGTACTTTAACTTTTAAACCTTCGTTTTCGATTGATCACACGAATGGGTGTGGAATTACATACATGTGTATGTACGTGCACTTTGCAGTTTTCTGGCCACAGCTTCAAAGTTAACAAATATAAAAGGTAGGTGTGAAGTGACTAAGATAATGCAAAAGCATTTCCATGATAAATATCAATAAATATTACACATATGAATGAATGCACACGTACATGTGCATTATTCGGCAACAATACACGTATGTAAATTATTAAACGAATTTAAACTTTATTTACACCCCCAGAGACTTTTCCGATATTGAAAATAACGTTAGGTGCATTGCTCATTTAGCATTTTTACTTTTTCCTAAGGCAAAACTCATTCCATGAACTTGCATGATGATCATCACTTACTATATACAACGTAGATACACAGTAGGTAGATATATAGTACTTTTACACCTACTTACTTAAGTAGTATACCTAGGTAATCATATTATGCATGTTCATGCAGAAATTCTCAGGTAATTCGTTTACACGTGAGATTTAACCCGAAGAGATGTTTTTTTGTGTGCAAAATACAAATGCATCGTTGAAAAAAGAAAGGTAAAATATTTTAAAGGAAGTGCCGGAAACTCTTTGCTTGGATTTTACTGTAGTTCATTTTCTGAAGGTACGGCAAAGAAACTCTCCTTGTTGGATATACACAAAGTTAAAGGTTCCGTTGTCCGTCTCATGAATGGTTCGTATAGAGAAGACTCTAGACTTAAGTGTGTGCAAGAGTAATCAAATCAGTTAAGTTAACTTCAACTCATCAATTGTCCTTAGACGGAACTCTTTTCTTAAGTAAATTCTGAAGGGTGTGACAGCCCAGACAGTCAACTGGATTTTCCCTCACACACTCAATATTATGTACTTCAGCCACAGCTCTTACACAAACAATTTTTTAATGCGTTTCTTAATGCACTATAAAACTATGCCATGCTTAACAAACCTTCTAATGCGTTTTTATTCTGCTCTTGTATTTTGTATCTTCCTTAGACGCACATGCTCATACTGTTGTTCCTGAATATAATTGCTGTTTATTTCATGTGTAGATCTATTGTGCAGTCATTATTGGCCATTTTGAGCAAACAAAAGCGTTTTTCCATATTAAACAACAACTACGTACCTTAGGTACATGACCATAACATTACCACTAGAAATACCGCAACATTTTGCATTTCTGGTCGTGCTTTATGTACTTTGCCTACAAATGACTTACGTTTGTTTTGTTACGTAAGGAATGTAAACATACAATGCATACATGCCCAAGAGAAGTTGCACTAAAGGTAAAGAGCTCTAAGTCAAGTGATTGCAATTAAGTGCAGAATGCCCTTATTCGGCTATAAGTAAGTGAGATGCTTTACTTTAAGCTCTTTAAGCTCCACTACAGCTATTCTAATAAACTATGTAATAGTATGTATTATGTATATAAAAGCATATAAACAATTGACTATCGGTAATTGTGATTTTTTTATAAAGGCTATAAAGAAAATCTTATAGGCTGAAGTAATTTACACTTTGACGAAATATTTTTGCAGTCATAAACAATGCGGAGATAGAAGAAAGAAGAAGAAGGAGAGACTGTTCCTTAAGCACCACACTATACACGACATTAATAAAATCATTGCGGCAATTTGAATAGAAAAGTCAAAGCCAAGTGAACTGTAAATTACATTGTGAGCATTGTTATCTGATGAATGGAGGGAATTCCACCATTCATTAATTTAGTTGTGTATTGCAGCTTGCATAGTTACAGCTTGACTTTTACAGAAGAAGATGATGATGACGAAGATGATGATGAAGATTGGAAAGCATTCACCACACAACAAACTTCAAAATCTATTGCCCTTCTGCAGGGGACTTTTATTAAAAATGGCAATAGGCAGTTTTGTCATGTTTGTTTGGTAACTGTTGTGTTGTAGCTTATAATATTAACTATGCAATAGGATACTAGTTATACCCTCCTTTGGTATTAATCTACACTGTGACTTTGTCAATATAGGCCTATCCTATTTATGTAAAGGAGAAAAGAGAATAGAGCCGTGGAGTAATAATAATAATAATATTATGTAGCAAACAATAAAGTCATTTATGGGCTCTGACGCTTTTATTCTCTGTGAGAAATCATCTTATTACTATCATGCACTGTATACAACGTACTACAACAGTCAATGACTAAATCATGTCTTTATCTCTAAAGGAATTTGCCATATTCTTCTGAATTATATTGCAGAGGGAGGAGAAAGAGTGCTACATAGTGGTAGTAGTAAAAGAACAAACTGCTCACATTATTCTAATCATTATCATTATTATCATTATTTGCTAAAGCTGAAGAGATAAGGAGACCTATCTGTATGTGAGCAGTTTAAGTGAGGAACTGTACTTGAGATTTTTTGAAACGTCAAGTCTCGTTTGAACTTGGCCATCTCATCATTATAAGACGTGTTTTAAGTGCCATCATACGCAATCAAGTGGACAATTGGGATGTAAAGGAAATAATAATGCCTTAACTTTACTTTGACTAAAAAGCACCACAATACATTGTGACCATCATTTGGAACGCATAACAATATTTTTTAGGACTAAGGATCTTCTCTAAGTAGGTACAAACAGAAATTCATGAAAAAGAGAGAAGAGCTCTTCGTCTTTTTCTTCTCGCAGTCTGAAAGTCTCAAAACTCATTAAATCACACGCCATTATGTATTGACGACAAGACAAGAGAGAAGTGAACTGTATTTTCCTATCTACTATTGATACTGACATCGTATATAATGGAAGTTGTATAGGTAGGGCAGGGTTGGTGTGGATATAGTTATAAAATAAATAGAAAAATAGTTTTGTATGTGCCTGTGATAATATTTATGCTACAATACTCGCAGAGAGTCTTATCTTGAACTTGTTCTTGTGTCAGTGTCTTTTGCAGGAATTCGTAGTGTACATTCTGTAGCCATACACGATTTACAACAGTCCCTATATACACACAAGGCGAGGTTTTCTATAATATGAACCTTTGCAATTTATAAGTCTTTGCATTGTTTTTACACAAAGTGAATAGTGAGTTTGCATTGTACTGTAATGTGTTACTCGTCATCTATAAGGCTAAAGACATGCATGGGAAAAGAGGAAACAAAAGCAAGCGAATAAATAAAACAAATATTATTAGCATTATTATATGATGATGATGATGTATAACTTACCATTAACAAAGGTACCTGTGTTTGCATTATAAAATGTACACACAACAAAAGAGATATAACTCTCCGCTGTGTATTTGTACGAGGAGAAAAGTTATGTAATGAAATATTGAACTACATTAAGGATTTGCATTGTGTTGACTAATGTGTGCACTGTTCTGGTGTTTAAGGATGTGCATAGCATAGAGTTGTACTATTGTATAGCCATGCTACACAAATTACTGCCTTTTACACGAGTTACGTTATGTTACCATTAAAACTCCAAGACTAATATGTGAGCTAAACTTGTGGGAAAATATTCAGAGATTGTTATAAAATACGTTTGATAGGCAATACACGCTGGGCATTGTGTTCTGGTCGACTGTGTCAAAAAGACGATGGGAACTTGAATTGAACTCGGGTCTTGTTTACCAAACACATAAAGTATATGTATAGTACCTGTAGACAAATATGCCTATATAGCTATATAGGTTTTATATTACTGTAGTAGAGATATATAATATACATAATATTTCTTTATCAGCAGAATACATTGTGAAATGGTAGAGGTGGTACTGTAGTGTGTGTATCTGCGAGAGTCTTTTTATTCTCATCGTGTTTGAAAAACTAACTTCCTCCATCCTGAGGGAAATTTCGATTGCTCACACTTTAAACTTCAACTTGACTTTTCTTTACTGTAAGTTATGAGAGTCCAGTTAAAATCTTCAACAGGAATTCCATAGAATTAACATTATAATATTTTTCGCCATTCATTCACATTCTCTCCTCTTGCTGTAAGAATATTATAATCAGCCTACACATGCATAGGAACTGATGAAGCCATCACTTGAATTGTTCACATGGAATTTCGTATTTTCTCTCTCTTGTTAGCATTTATGAGATTCTTAAATGACACTGAATGCCTTGAAGGGAAAGAGGACAATCCGACAGTCCAGGAAACGAAAATACTCACGAGCAACGTAGTTTTACGTTATGAGTGAATGTGTAAAAAATAATTTACATGCACACACCACGATTTTCCAAAGTCAAATTAGTTCATCATTAAGCAAACTACGTTTGAGTGTAAATGAGTAAGTAGATAGAAGAAGAGACCGACAGACATGCAGTCGCTTGTCGACAGTGTTATGTGGAAACAATACTAATATTACGGAATACCGTTGTTGTTTCTCTTGATAAATGTGAATTTGCTGTAAATGGCAAATTAGATGGGTATAATAGACACTGTAGATAATGTTAATCACGTATTAAGTCATCGACAAGCACAATGTATAGGCACGCTGGAAAAAAATTGGGAAGAAACGAAAATTCCTTTGTGAAAGGTTGAGTTAGAGCATGAGATGGAAGAAGAATCTCACACAGTGTAAATCCGTCTGTCTATATAGGTCTAGAGATGTACGTGCTTCACTCATTTGAAATCTCGATGATGAATTTTAAAAGAAATTTACTGTAATTTTTCTAGAGAGATGGCTGAGACTGAAGAGGTAACACAGCTAAATAATAGATTAGGATCAAAAAGTTCATTCTGAAAAGAATCATCATTCTTGCCTTTGTTTTGTTTTTATTGCACATTCAATGGACATTACGTAAAGAAAGCGGTATATGCACCTACAGAGCTCTTAGATAATGGATTGCATTTCTCATCGGCTTGGATAGACAAATCGAGTCGCCGAGAAGAAGAAGAAGAAGGAAAAGATTCCTCTCCAATAAATGCATTTCATCCTTCTCTCTCTCGCCAAAAGCTTTTTTTCTTTTGACATGACATGAGGTCGACCTTTAGACCGTTAGTGTGAAATTGCTATGTGTATTCTAAGTTATGTATCACTACATATTGTTAGCCTGCCTATCTAACTATGTAATAAAATAACAAATACATATCACATGCACCATCACCGTTTCTCACCTTCTTAAGTCTCCACTATTCTTATTATTATCAATGAATTCCATTTATACAACAAAAACTCTTTACACTCTCCAAGAAGAGCCGAGGTGAGAACATTCAAGATTTGCATATTGCAGTACATTTCTTCAAAAACTAATAAGTTTCACATTTTGTCTTATTGTACATTGTATACCTCTGTGCTTACACTACAAACAAATCTTTTCATCTATATTATTGCATATAAATATTTTATGATTTTACATCCATGTTATACAGATATGGGTCTGCATTTTATATCTTTTAAGGTACTTGCAAAGACAACGAAGGAATATTTAAGATGTTTAAGCCAAGTGTTTTTACAAGTCAATAGATAAATTCAATGTTTTAACTCTTAAACTTCTCTCTGCCCATTCGTGAGGAGTGAATGGAAGGAAATGCATTGAATTTGCAAGGCAAGGCATTAAAGATATAACACTTGAGGAAGAAAACATCTAAGTAAGTAAGTAAGATGAAGAATTTGACGCTTCCCGTTGTTACCCTTGCCTTTTAGCTTGCCTTTTTACTTGGCTGAGACTGAAATGGTTGTACGTGTGAAATACTGCATATACAAAAGCAAATGAATCTGTGGATATATTTTACTAACAGCATTTACTAGTATTACATAACGTATTATCTTTTGTAGGTATAGGTTGTCAAATGAACGCCTCTACTAAAATATGTACATAGTTAATGCACACACAAAGCGAAGGCAAGCAAACGATGTATAGGTACTTTGCAATTTATCAAAGTTAAGAGTGTGGATGAATAATTTTCTGTAGTTCACTCCACATCTCCATCTTCGTCTTCCCTCTATTGCATTGCAATACATTAGTGCATGGATGGCCTATAGGCAATTGTAAACACACAACAGAACACTCACACTGCAAAACTAACGTTATAGTTAACTTAAAAACAACATACCTCTACATCACATTACAATTTACATTACATCACATAAACTATACGGAACACAAGAATACGAGAGGCTGGGCTAATTTGCCAAACTTTTTTTACCCCATTCATGTGTAAGTACAGACAGTACACACACTCTCAGACACAGTCCTTACTTACAGTTGGGATTTTGAGACTTTTTGACAGACTCGACTGACTATGGGCCGTTTAGATTGTTTCTCTCAAGTATTTAGTGCTTCAGTCGCAGGAGAATCGTCGTTCGTCAAAATAATTTAATGTAAAGGATGGTAATGACTTCGGAGGTTATAGATTCTCAGACAAGACGATTCCAATGCTTTTGCCTTTATACCACACTCTTCTTTATTCAATTTCTATGTGAAGTTTTTGATATAATAAAAAAAATGCTGATGATGAAGCCAAGCCCTTGGATTAGCAACCAAAGCTTGGCAGGTAATTTTCGGCACAGAGCCATAATGAACACAGAGAGAGTCTCTAAACACACAAAGTCTGACTCAATATACACACAGGTATACGATTGACTTGATACTTGATGCACACACAATGCCAAATGTGAGTGTGGTATAGCTTACACGTTTATGTTAGAGGAAGCATGCACACAATGCTTAGAAATGGAATTTATAATCTTCTTCTGTATATAACTCATCTTGTAAATGTGTCTTGTATAGAGTAATTGTAAAATAGGAAACGAAAAGGTTATCTGCGGAAGAGACGCTGTGTATGCAGTAATAATTTCCCTTTCGCATAAAAACAAAATCACAGGCCAAGTTTATTTGATTAGCTATACGTATTGTTATCATTTTATATAATGAATTAACTACACGAGCTATACCTATATAGTCACTATCCAAGTTCCTTCACACTCTCCTGGTGTAATATTACTACTCTAGGTACGTTCTCTGAATTTCCATTATTTTGCGCATCCTTGTAATAAATTCCTCCACTATATCAATCTACTTACTACTCTTTTCTTTACAACTGTATAACAAGTCTTTCGTATTTGTACATTAAATTAAATTAGGAATCACCTGCTTATCGTTTACGTATACGGTACACACACACTAACAGGTATAATAGGAAATAGAACTACATTAATAATTCTTGATTGTATTAATATATTACACTATATTATACCTAATGCTAGTCACATAGGTGTTTAACATATGGAAGTGTTGGTTGGAATATTGGGCGAAGGTGATATAAATGGTATGTAGAAGAAGTTGAGTGATATTATAATGTCAGAGTGTTGTGTTCTGTCCCAAGATCATAAAACCACAGTCAATTTTAAAACCTTCACACGTTAAATAAAATACTGAGATTTTTATGACTTGGTAGCACGGCTGGGGTCCGTCCGTCCGCCAAGATTATTCTTTAATTCCATTCTACTCTATCTAATCTTTACGTTTGGCTTGGCTAACTCTGCAACCATGACTGTGACACAAACTTTTGCCAGCAATAAGAAACAAACTTTATAACATTCTAAAAGGCTAATGTAATAGTAATAATCATAATATATTAAATATGTCTACATGTAATAACACGGCTGTACTACATATAGTATGTACGGGTAAAGGTACCATGGTACTCACATGGATAGTTAATGTATTTATGTATTGGTTGGGTTTGCGTATAATACACAGTCACGTCCTACACGGGAGAGACACACTAGCCAAGAAAACACCGCACAGAGTTCAATCGACTTTTGGAGTTTTATCGTTTTTAATTTTCTCACGCACTCCACTCACTGTTGACTTGACTGGTGATTCCTTAATGAAATGGGAGTCTCAGTCCACAACACACATTCCCTGTGTGAACATCGCAGATTCATCATTCCACAACTCTTCCTTCCTCCTAACGAGGAAAGTATTACTTATGTTGACGACTTTCCTTCACTAGACAAGAACTTTTAGCACTTTCAGATTTTAAACCTGTGCAGAGTATACTACAAGTGCTAATTGTAAATATGCAAAATACACTGTTGAGATTTTTAATTGCCTTATTTACTTTGTTTGTTTTGTAGCCGATTTTAATTGCAAGTGCCAAGAAGAAACGTACAAGTACTAAAAGCAGAGTTCAATGTTACGTGTACAAGTAACATGCATACCTACTCCTATCTACATTTTAAATCCAAATAGATAATGCACATATTATTATGCAGTATGCATACACTCACGTTAGAAAAATTCTATTGTGTTACAGTAGCTTTAGAAATTATTATGCAATTCCTATTCCTATGCATGTAAATGTAAATAAATATTGTAATGTAATTCTGTGTACCTATATACTAAAGCACACGTTAGTAAAAATAGATTTAAGCACAGCACTCTAAGTAAGCAATTACATTGAGCGTTCATGAGCTTTAAAGCTTTCCCATTATGTTCATTACATAAATAATTGATAAAATGATATCGTTGTTGTATTTACCATTTACAATACGACAAGACATGAGAGATTCGTGATATCCCTTCTTATAAAGCATGGGATTGCAAGTGTTAACTAACAATAAGTGCAGAGAGAAATTCTATTTTCTGCCAATGCTAAAACTCCTGAGCTATTCTTGGTAGTGGTGGTTGTGGATTTTGTGGAGGTACCTACTCACCCACTCAGATATTGCATTTATAGATTAAGGAGATTGCTTGCTCAGTCCGCTCTCATTCGTCATGCTATCAAATTGCAATTTCATTTCATTCATCATCTATACAGCCAATTTTGAACTTTAAATCGTTTACATTCAGATAAATTGATTTTTTAAGAAAATCAGAGATGCTTTTGTAGCATTGCGAGATGATGAATTGCTGTTCGAGTACAAGGTGGACATGCACCTACAAATTATAAAACAGCCCCACCACCACCAACACACAAATAAATGCAATTTTACTATCCGCACACTTACTCAGCTTACTTACTCGATATATGATTGTACAAAAGATTTGAGAGAGACAGGACAAGGTAAAGGGTGCTGGTTACTTACCTTAGTGCTTAATGTGAACTAGTAGCGAATACATTAGCATTAACATAATCATAATGCTATGTGTGTATAAAATATTAGCATATGAACGGAATTGGTAAGTGTGTGTTGCAATAAAAGTAAAAAGAGTATCAATATCATTTCGTGTGGTGGCTGCTGCAGTGCACTCCACTCTGTCAGTGTCTCGTGTGCAGATTTGATGATGGTGTGGTGAAATGGACTTGTCAACGTCACTTTTGTATAATTATATCTTCAGAACATTTGTAGCCATGTAGGTACTTCCATTAACTATGCGTACTTCTATTATTCATATTAGCAAAACATGTTTTATGAGTTCATGCTTTAATAAAGTCGATTGCCAATGCAATCGCTAATTTCTAAAGTGGCTATACATAATATCTTACTAATAATGTATGATATGTCGATGATAAATACATTATCATTTAATATATGCAGACTACACCTACCTATATCTAAAATTGTTTTCATCAAGAAAGTATCGTAAAATATTATTGATATTGATTCTCTTTGTATAGAAATATCTAGAGCAAGTTATATAAATGAAAATACGAAATGAATTTGCATATTAGAACAATTTATTAAAAGTTTATAGTACACAATGTTATTCATTCACTCGTATAAGAATCAAAATGCTTCATTCAGAGATCTTTCAGTGTTTGTGATTGCACATAAAAAATAGCACAGTAAAATGTTTAGAAATAATTTCAAGAGCAACAAACCAAACACGTGCCCAACGATAATTGCGTTGACTTCGCTTGGCTTTTTAGCATTCGAATTATAAACATGACTTGTAAATAATATATCACACTTAGTTTATAAAAACGCTTAAAAATCCCAGGTAATTTTTACAACATTTTTTATCACACCATAAGAAATATATTTGAAAATATTATATTGGGAAAGTTCATTTTTGCCTATTGACTATTACACAGAATGCTGGTGAGAATCTCAGAATAGTGTAGCGTGTAAAGTAGATCAAATTTTGTAGAGCTGTAATGTATAAGAAGGTATTAGGATTTTGCTGTAAAGTTCAGTTCAATTTACTCCACCCCATCAAATGAAATGTCTACATCACGTCCAAACTGTTAAGGCAAAGTGTTAAGATGAAAGGACATTAATAAGAAGCGGAGTGTTTGAGTAGCGTGTGTCTGTTTGCGGTGTGAGGGAATGATGTGTACGCAACTCGTTGTAGGATAATCTGAAGTGTCGATCTGACTAGAACACGTAATAATGTGACAAAAGTAGCAATGCAAATGGAATGGTCACAGCAGTCAAGTCGCCAGAGACAAGAAGACAAGTCACCTTGCAAAACAGCAGTCAGCAGCAACTTGTCAAAAATGTACCGTAATGGCAAATAATAAGAGTTAGGTCATACTCAGCCTCAGTAAATGAATCTTTGTCGTGCTACCAATCCCATCATGTACCTCAACACATTTCTCATCTTGTCGTCCCATTTTACTTTAAACTCCGCATTTATTTCTCTTACAAACTCAAAATCTACACTTAACCGTTGCTTTTTGCGATAACAAATTTTCTATAGGTATTAAGTACTACTACTGTCTACTTTAATATGCTTGACTATATAATATGTACAGAAGTTAAGTGTGTACTATATGGAATCTCTAAAAACCTTATTTTAGTGTCGAGTTGCATGTGTAACTCACCTCAGTTTTCCCCCGTCACGTTTAGAACGACAAGAATATTTCTATGTGCAAAGGTCTCATCTTTTCTCATTTCATGTGCGTGTCAATGACAAATGAGCAAGTGATTTTCCAAATTGCTGTACTTTGCTTTGGTTTCTTACTCATTAAGTCACAGTTTAAACTTACATTTTACTTGTTTCTCAGAGTTATTTCATTTCAACACATTGTTTTAGTATTCCACCAGGTTTATAGTAAAAAATTATGAATTCCCATTTATTGCTCTGTTTATCTTTGGCCCTTATGTTTTAAGCTGTACCTATGGGATAATGTAAGTATAATAGGTAGTGATGCAATTTTTCAACATAGAAAACAAGAAAAATGACTGCAATTGGTTAAGATTATGTTTTAATGATAATAATGATAAGGATGAAGATTGTGATACGATAGTAAGTCTTCAGTCTTCTTATAATGTTGACGTGACTTGAGACAATCAAAAGAGATGCAACAGGCAATCCAGAATTTGTGTTTCGCTATATTTTAAGTTATAAACAGTTTCCGATCATTTATTCTACCACAAGAAAAATTTAATGTGACATATATTCAGAGTAGGTTCTTCTTATTTTTGTTTTCCTATTCAGTAAATTCAGTTAGCTTAGTTTTACTATTTAACGTATCAGGCTCCTTCCCAATTGAAAACTAAAATTTACCTAAATTTTGGATAGTAAAGTTAAATAAATTATGCTAATTCCAACTGACGTAACTCTACTAAAGAAAAATGTCTGCAATCGATACTCGCTACTATAAAATGAATGTTGCTATTATTTCAGTTCATCACATTGTAATCGTGTATACTAAACTGTTTCATGTCACTGTAACAAGATAACAATTTTTTCGCTTTCAATATAATGAAGTAGGCAATTTAGTTATATATAAATAGTAAATAGCTATATCTATAACCAAACATGAGGTTATGATTAACTAATACATTTATGAATTCGCTATAGTTTGGAGGTTCAGATTAATAGTAAGGTTTATAATAATTTCGTGTAAAATAAATGTAACCTATATGGCTTAGACAACTTACTCCCCGCAAATTAAATATCCCGATTCGATTAATTAACTATTTTACAGTCTTAATCAGATTTAATGTCGGAACAGTATTTGCATGTTAAATGTAGTAAATGTAGCCATACAAAGCAGTGGTATGTAATCTAAATGTAGATTAAAAAATGACTTTTGGTAATACATACTTGAATATAACAATCTATATACTTAATACATTACGAGCAGCACAATTTGCATTATGAAGTCGTAGCATTAAAGCGTTTACGAAATGTAAAGGATTTAAATAGTTAACATGTGTGTGGTAATAATACATGCATGGCATCGTGTAGGCATTACTTCTGATCTACAGCTTGTGTTACTAATATGCGCAATACACAAGTAAAGATATTTTTAGCCCTCGCATAAAGAACGAGTTAGCATTGTCAAGTTATTTGTGTGTGCGTATTGCATGTAATTGTATTTTAATTGTGTAGTAGTAGCTATAATAGCTGGTAGCTGCCACTTGGAGTTTACAGTTCACTGTTTCATTTCTTTGTGCTTTATTGCATTACAAGTACACACAACAAGTGATACTTCGCAATCACAAAGGTATTTGCTTATTGTCATGTCCGCGCTGTCGCTTGCATGTCGTTTCTTCGGCCATTATGACTTGTCTGGGACCATTAACTATTTTTTACAGTCTTCTCTTGTTGCTGCCTCTACTAAGCATGTAATACAAATAATGACAATTGTAATGCTAATAGAGAAGTTACTGAAGGAGGCATATTGTTTCGTCCTACTGCCAGCTTTTTAAATTTCTATGTGACACAAATGCGACAATACCAATCTGAAGCAGCAGAATACTAACAACAATACGTAAATGAAGAAATCAGGTTTATGGCTCACAGTTGCATTATCCCTCGTATGGTTGACTTCTGAGAAAACTCAGACTATGCTACACTTATTTGTATGTAACTCCTACACAAAGTTCTGGTTGCAAAATTCGGACTGTATTTTAAATCACAATAAGAGAGTTCTTAATGAGCACACGTACCTTGTATTACAAATACAAACCTTCAGTCACGAAAAAAATTACACTTACTACTACACATTTTTTGAACTCTACACTTTCACAATAGTAAAACCCCTTGAAAATCAAAATAAAATACTTAATGGGAGAATGAAAAAATTAGGACTTTGACTTGAGATTACTTGGAAATTTCTGTACCTCTAAACTATACGCTAATTCACACATAGCCAATATTATGTTATTAATGGTTATTATCAGCGTTAGCAATGCAGCGGAAGTTTGCCATTGAATTGAACAATGTTGTTGTGGAATGCAATGCAACTATGTGTAAGTACATGATTTTAAACGACAGAGTGACAAGACAAGTGTTACAAAATAATTGTCGGTATGTGTATTTTTAATACGTCATATACAAGGTTCCATTTCTTCCGGATGAAATTAAATGTGTCAATTTTATCCATCCAGTGGATGAAATGGACGAAATGGATGAAATTATTGGGGGACCGGGAAATTTCAAACATGCGCATCAAC
>JABASD010000082.1:0-130886 GCA_019776165.1 Pogonognathellus flavescens | reverse complement strand
GCACAATGCCACCGTTAAGCTTGAAGTGATAAACAATATGGAATTTGTATATAGTGGTGGGCTCTTTAGCCTGCTAAGCATTATAAAGTGGTGGGCATCGCTCTAGTACCAGACTAAGAATAGCACAGCTTATTGAGAAATTTTCTATTATTGCATTTTGCATTTAGTAAGTAATTATAAGTAATTAAAAGTAAATCTTACAGTGATAATCGTTTTGAGCAGGACCGTAGGACATACATATAACATAATAACCAAAATAACCATGCATAGCAACTTATCAATCCATGAACATTGTCGCGTAATATATTTAGCGCTACGTAAAACTGCCAATTATGTATCAATATTTCCTGAGGATGACGCGACAGTAAATCAGGATACTCCGGATACTGTGTTGTGTATAGATAAACTAACTATTTTAGTTGATACTACTTACAATTAATAGTTTGGATATGGTATTTAAGCGGGTATGGGCGCATAAAATTTCATCCAAGCATTGTTGTAATAGATTGTGCGTGAAAATGCCATTTCTGTACTGCTTTCCTCAAACTCATGTAATCTTAGACATGACCGATTCTTATAAACTTTCATGGTTTGTAAATATGGATTAGAATGTAAATTAGAGTAAATATGGCTTTGAAATTAAGTTTGCTTCAAAAAATCATTTCTGTGGTAGAACTGTCCAAATGATTGGATTTCATTCCTGTTTCTTGAGAAATCGCTTTGAGAGAAGAATGTCTTTTAGCAAAAGTCACTCAGTTACATTTGAAGAAAAGTCTCAAGTTGTCAGTGTATTGAGTGTATTTGCAGAAGGTTTTATTCGGGACATACCGTTCAGAAATGGATGCAATGATAAATATGTTATATAAAACCGGTAAAAGTAGAGAGTATATATGTAGGATCTGTAACCGATATCACCACTCATCAGCATCACATCAGCATTCATTCGGCTCGTGTGAAGGGTTTCCAGTTTCTACTTCGTCGGAATTCGCGAAACAGAATGAGAGAATGTATAGTGTTCAGTGTATTGAGACAAGTAGACACGGCGCAACCTTAATAAAGAATTTGAATGTGCGTAATCAAATGTTATGCAAGTGAAGTTTTGCAGTCATTCATTCGCATGTATTCCTGAATTGTCTCAAAAATGTTATTTGTACCTCAGAGTCGAGTAGTATATAGATATGGCATTTTTAAGGTATGCATGGTATAAAACCAAATGATGTATAATAATAATAAACGATGATAAACGATTCATTTAATAAAATATCCGGGATATTCAGTAGTAGCAATTGGGAAAGGGGACTAATTTTAGTGGGTAGTAGGTAGAATATGTTATAGAAGTATATAATGAATGAATTATTAAATCAGGTTGCAGTGCAATAGATGAGTGTTCAAGTAAAAGCAATAAAAAGTTGCAATTTTCCTTGTCCATGCTTTCACCATGTTATTTATGTAGGGAATTTATATCTTATTTTGTGTACACTCGACCACAGTATCACGTAAAAAACTCTGTTTATGCACACTATACTACTGGGTTCATTATACATATTAGTATATTGTGTATTACATTACGGAATTCCGTATTCGAGTTTTCAGAATCTCATTTTCATCAAGAATGTAATACCTTTGGCATTTCACACTGGAATGTCTGTCAATACATGTACTATGCAACACTACACGAAAACTTTTCGCATTCAAACTGCCGTCACTTGAGTTTCCAAAAGTAAATTAAAAAACTGTCTCCTTCGTGTCATCTCTTTACAGGTTAGTCTAGTTTACAAAGGGACTTTGTATAGTGAAAGGAACTACAAATGTGGCAAATAATACAACCCGACGGTATGACCCTGCGTAATCGTCGTATGACATTCAATTTGCTCAAAGCGAATTGAAGAATTCTACAAAACTGTAACTCCTATAGCTATGCAATATAATACTGTATTGCCTTTGATAACACAATTATATTTCTAACAATGAGTAAGTTAGCAACAGACAGACAAGATATATAATTCTCAACGGTTCTTTCTACATTTCTTCTTAGCAGTAGTAGTAATAGTGTTACCGAATCGATTGTTTGAGGTTTTGCTGCTATATAGTACATGTAAAGTTCTTTGCTAGCAGCGTAGGAGCAGCAGGCGTCAGTAGTTTAAGTCGCTGTCTTCATGGGACATGGGAACTTAATTCGAAGTAAATGCCCCATCTAATTTGGGCTTGTCTCTGATACATTAAAATTAAGTAACATATAATTAAATGGGATTTGATGGAATTGTTTTCGGTATATTGGTTAACTGTGGTTGCTGCGTTGTTGTGGCTTTGGGTGTGAGTATTGATTGAGTATTCTGTTCAAGTTCCAATAGCATTACACAGTGCCACTAGACTTCTAAACAGATAAAAGATGGGCACACTTTTTAGCTTCTGCTTACATAAAATAAGTAATACTTTCCATTCGTTTGAATCGATACAGCATTCTATGTAGTAACAATGAAGAAGATATCTGTGTAATTTCACTTTGTAGTTTCCTTCAATTTTCAATAAAATTTTGACAATTTTGACTAGATTGACAAAAGGTTGGTAAGTCCAATAACTTCAAATATAGATTTGATCCCATTTTGTTAGAATTGATCTGAATCATCCGAATCTTTGGATTTAATTTCGCATCTTTTTGTGCCATGAACAATAAAAAGTAAAGTGAAAGTGCCGCTGCATGTACATAAAATTCATTTATTTCGAAGGAACATAAACCCATACCTAAACCAACTACTAAAGCGTTCAAATCCCCTGGCATGATAAAAGATTGCTTTTACAGTGTACACATAGGTACCTTTAATCAAATATAAGTTGACTGTTGAGAGAGTCTGAGGAAGTTTGTTCAAACAAAAATCACTTTATGGGAATACCTGGAAAGGAATATACCGCATTCATCTCACTAGGCCAACATTTCACCTAATCTTATCTTTTCAGGGATTTAATGTTACACGATATTAAATTGTAGAGGTAAGTTCATGGTCCATATATGTCAATTGTCCATGAAAGCATCCTGTTTGACGACATGCGATACAGAAATGCAATTATGCAATACACATAGCTATAACAGCTATGACTGATCTATACATAGCACGCAATACGCATACAACAAGAATTTGTCGCATTTTGTGTACTACTATAGACAAAACTTGTAAAGAATCTGTATTGGCAGCTTTCTCAACGACACTGTGGGTGGTGCCCATCTATCCAGTTGCAGCATCATCTTCATCATCACATTACACAAGATGACTGTCTCTTCTATTGCTCGTCCTCGATATAAATGCAAATTCTGACTAAGGTGGGGAAAAGCATTGAATAAGATTGTCACTTTACATTTGGATGTTTTGAGAAGTTTCCGTTTGTCTTTCTTTTATGTAATCTGCTTGTGCTCTTGTCTTTCTCTTGCGTTGTGAAGTACTAACAAGATGACAGCGTTTAAATATACCCTTAAGCTTATTGAGTCCTGCACACGCTGTGTGCTCATGTGTTGGTTGAAGTATTGTTTAGAAAGTACACTGCTGAGCTGACTGTATGCAGTAGTGCCTAGTTTTTGCTTTGCTTTCTTCTTTCACTTGCTTAGATTTGGTAGTTCTGTAGGTCACTGTCTATACATTCCGCCTATATCGTTTTGACAGTGTAAACTGCACATGAGAGACCTTGTGAATCGATATTTCCTAAATTCGGGTCGTCTCTTGGTAAACTTCTAGCTAGCTTGTTTCAGTTGGAATCAGCCTTTCTGTTGTGCTGGTGTGTTATGTTGGTTTGTACGTTGGCTTCTGGCTTAAACGAAAAGTCGACTACCGCATACAAACACCTTTATTCATTCATCTATGTGTTTCATGTGAGGTACTACTACATCAATGCACAACAATAATTGCATTCCTTCACTTCCTACTGTTTATCTGCGGCCATTCACCTGAACACTGTTTTATTAACCTATAAACATAGGTAAAACACAATTATTAAAATTACTACTCTGTGCTTTTGTGGCAAAAAGTAAAATAAAAGTGTACACAAGCACTTATTAAATATTCTACTGAATTTATTGATTTCCCATGTTAATCATTTGTTCTCATTGTACCTAATCTATTTTTGCTTAAAGTATACATACAAACAGAAAATTAATTTGCGCACTATTAGTGGAAGAACGTAATATGCATTAAATCGACATACCTCATCTGAGTCTTTGAACACTTTTAGGGAAAGTTGCTGAATGTTTTAATAGCAGTGACGTTTGTTGCATTAAGTACACATTGTTTGTTTGTGTGGTTTTCTCGCTGAAAGCTTCTCAACTGTTTCAGTTTACCTTGTGGTGTCAGTCAGCTACACATTACCTGTTTGTTCTCTGTCATTTTGTGCACAAATACCTGTCATAATCTTGTTTGTGTTGCTACCGTCTACAGGTATATATCTGTAGGTATACTTCTTACCTCCGCTTTCCGCTTTGTGTACAATGACTTCAATCATCAGAGGTACTTAAATACATTAATTATTCACCACACCCGTTTAATTTACAAAGAGTTGGTGTTTACTGTTTACAAAGAAATGTATACTATGTTTTCGTAAATAAATCGTTGATTAAACCTGTATTAAATAGGTACTTTAGGTGCTAGGAACTTATAATTATTGTATGGAGAAATAATAGATACATTAAATTGAGCCATAATCACTAAATTATGCAGATTTCTCTGAGTATACATAATTTGAAATATAAGACACTATGATTTTATTTTCGTTGTAACGAGGTAAACCTTTAGTTGCACAGAAATGGACATTAAATTAGTCTAACTAGTTTGCATCTATCTATCTTGCATCCATCAGTAATCTGCATTCAGTTTCGGGCAGCATTTATTCTTTATTTGCCCGTTGCTATTAGATAGCACAAGCCAAGCCTCTCTACTGTCTCTACTCTATGCAATACCTTATGTTTGCGACTTTTCTAGCAAGTTCGTTTTTATTTACATTCTAAGAAAAATAGCAGCGATACTTGCAAGCAAACAGGATAAAAGGCTTGAATGCAAATTGTGGATTTGTTCCATATATTATGTAGTATGACAGTAATTGCCACTGTATTATGTATCTCTACAATTTACATAACTGTGACGCAGCTGCAATCTAAATATTTTAAGTTTAACTGCGACAACATACTTGTAACTTTATCCTTCAGAAAGGAAAAGGAAAATAACTTCAGGTTGTCCGTTGTTCTTACACGCTAGATATATAAAGGAACTAACAACTAACAACTCTATATATTTTATACACCAACTCCAAGTAAAGGTGCCTGGCCTACACATACAAAAATGTACTTGTAAAAATGCCAGCAAAATAAATATCTTACGAGCATAAAATGTTTCTGATAGTATTTGTTACAAAATATAATAAGTAGAATCAGTTTTGCTGGAGGCAGAGTTAAAGGTGGAACGTAAATATACATTAAAAGCTTTATCTAATTAGCTATTCAAAAACTAAAACACTCTATTCAATTTACTTTTACGTATCGTACATAGAAAGAAGATTCAAAGAAATCATTCAAAAAGTTATTCAATGCTTACTCGGAATAAAAATTGAGAAAGGCATACATATAGCATGAAAGAGTAGGTTAGGTAGGTAATCCATACGTCAATAAAACAAATGGGGCGTTCTGCATATGTGTACTAAAGGCGGATATAAAGGTGGAGTAAATATTAATAAAATATTTGCATCGATGTAATGATTCCTTCGCATTTATGAGGAATCTAATGGCTTTCGAGAGATAAGTAGATCCCTGCAGTGAGTCTGCAAAGATAAAGAAGTTTATTAACTCAAAATTAGTTATTCCAGGTGTATACAGCTTTTGTATACTCCCAACAATATTATGTTCTTATATACTTTTCTACTGAATTTCCTTAAGTTCAACGCGGAAATGTAATACTGCTATGAAGTTATTTCCAGCATTCAACTTCACATTTGCTTTTCTTTATGACAGCCTACAAAAGCAACAAAGTTGTGGAAAATGCGTCCATTAAGAAGGCATACATCATTGAGGTCTATTAGTAATTAACTAACTTTCCCGCACTACAAGTAAAAGCTTCTACATACGAGCGTTATCAGAAGAGCTGAAATAATAATCATGGAAAAGAAAAGACCGAAGTCGGAGTCCTTTGCTGATACAGATTCCCTAGAGTCATTTTCGGTAAGTAGCCTTTGCACATTTGCAAAATTGAAGGCATTATGTCCATGCACTGAATTATCTATAGATACCTATACAGCTGTATAGTTTCCAATTATAAAAATATCTTAATTTATCCTTAGCTCGTAAAATTAGTTTTCTGGATAATTTAGCGGGTTGTGTTTTAGGGGAACAGAGTCACAAAATACTAACCTTCATAATTGTACCTACTGTATCTCCGAACTGTATATTGTATTCATCTTCATTCAATTTTTTACTACGCAATTAGATAAAAGAGAAGAGCAAAAACTGCTTGCTATATTTTATACCTATACAAAATACCCTTTTAGGTATTTTGAATATGTATAAAATATAACGACTACTTTCATCTATGAAAAAACTCGTTTTTGGATGGTCAAGAATTTATATTAAAAAAAATGAAACAACGAAAAATTCTACTAATGTATGTACATACACACATTGTGTAGTATATTGTGCACATATTTGGTATGCACTTAATACAAAGTTTTAAATCGCAGCATTTTATTCCCAACCTTTTCTCTCCAGAATTATAATTTTCTAAACATCTTTTGCTCCAATTTAGCCATACGCAAACCTTTTATCCGAATCTATCTATCTGAATAAGAGTACTATTAGCATAATAATATAGATCCTTCCATTAAGAAAACAAATTATATTGAACATTTCATGTCAACCCGCAATTGTAATGTGAAATATTAATGGGCTGCATGCGATGAAGGGTACCTATGATTCGTTTTTTAGTGTTGAAAAATGTCTTATTCTGAAAGCTGAGTGAACAGTCTAAAAGCAAATAGCTTGTTCTTGTTAGATCAATCATGCATGAAGCGAACAACAAAGAAATGTAAATTCACAAATGCTCATTTTGATGCGATGTTTTATTTCGGTTATGTTATCTTACAATTTTAGTATTCTGCAGATGACTAGATGACTGCTGAAAACCCTATAACATGATAGCGTAATAGAACAAAGTTTTGATCTTTATAGCCTGATAACTGCGAGGGCAAAATTGTAATTTCAAGCACTACCCTAAAAGAAATTGTTCATTTTTATATCTTACATAATATTTTTTATTGGAACAATATTATAATAGCAATTTGTTAACGTATTCATGATTCATTTCTACTACAATGTGTATATTCGTTGTACATAATATTACATATTTAATATTACCCTGTATGTGCTTTTTGACAAGTTAGTTACAAATATTTTTAACCTTGCCTTAAACCAACTTTTATGATTTATTCATGTCGATTTTAGCGAACTCACGAAGGAGTTCTTCTGGAGGAAGATCATCACACTGAATCTTCACAAACTATGGAGGACTATGTCGGCGATATTACTGGAAGGTAAACAAACCTTTATAATTCAACAATTTGTTAGTAAAATGTTGGATATTTTCCAAAAGTTGACTGGAATGTTTCCAGAATACAGATAGTACCAGCTATATCATTGTTGCTTATTTCATCAATGAAATAAGTCTATATTCACTAATATTTATTATTAAGTATACCTTTAGAATAGTAAACGTATCTATCAGGTATATAAATGCAACGCATGCACATGCATTGCATGTTAGTGCATAAAATCCTTTTTGCTTCTGAAGTGGAGTGTAAAAGTAGTTGGAAGAAAAGTACTCATCTTTTCATGCATATAGCAGTGCCAACTACCTCCTTACCTAATTTTTACTGCGGAAAAAAGACTACACTATCTCCGTCGATGTTGTCGTATGTATTAAATATACTTGTATTACAGTAGTCTAACATCTCCGCAAGCGATAGAGATGCGAAATTCTATAGCAATGTAAAACGAATTTTTTTTTCAGGACAAGGACAAGAGGCATTGAAAGTGTTTCCATCGTTGTGGGTTCTGCTCCTGCAGACATTGGAGGAAGCCCTACAAAGAGAGTGCAATTTGAGAATGGTGAGTGGCAAATTTTATTGGATGTCAGTTACACAGACACAACACGCATACACTACTTTCTCCCAAGCAGAACATAATATTATCATACATATACACTACACAAGTGTAATGAAAGAACGTTAATGAAAGTTGAAGAGTAGAATCGATTGTATTTCACAATTGCATTATATGATGTATGTAACTAAATTCTATTCCCAAACGTGTTAGCTATTTTGTTGATTCCTAATTGCATCCAACACATGACAATGAGTGAGTGAACGTTCCTCTAACAGCATTATATTTGACAGGTATAATGATGCATAATGTATTGTGTGTGAAGTGTTATGTGAAGTGTTATATTCAAGGCGGATATCATTAAATATTGAATTTAGCTATACCTATTTTGCTTATTCACCATGATACAATGTATCAGAGAACATAAAGCACGATACTAACACAGTTTGTTTCATGATTCGTCAATATTTCATTATGTTAATGCAATTAAATACTTCACAGATTGCACTGGAGATTTAAACCAGGAGAAAGACAACCTATCTCTGATACTAGACAAGTAAGTCCAATTGAATTTATCCTGTCGACAACTTTCCATTTCCTTTCATTGCTTATGGTAATTGAGTTTGAGTTTCCAAAGCTTTAGATAGAACTGCTGAGCTTTAGATAGAACTACCTTGTGTAGAACTCATCGCATCGTTATTAGCTTTGCACTTCAGTGAAAGTCAATGCGTACACTACTGCTTCAGTACCTTCAGTCAGTGCTTTGCAAAATTAACTAAAGAGTTTTGGATGATTTACTTTTGAGTAAATATTAAATGCCATGCTTTGTCCAATAGTCCTTGAATATTGACTGAATTTGACTCTCTTTGTTAGAATATCTCATTCTGCTGTACCGAACGGAAATGACAGTTCTACCGCTTCTACTCCAACCAGAACCAGGGTTGAATCCAGAGACTACATTGTTCAACCTAGTGTCAATATAGCATTATGTAGTCTTCCTGCCATTGCTGAGGAAAGACAAGGAAAGTCGCAACCTGGAATGCCCTATAACAAAAGTATCACTAGTCAAGGTGACGCTAAATTCTCTCCCGGAGGAGATAATATTGACAAAGAGGTAATTCTCAGCTAAGAAAATAATAATAAGGAGTTGTCCTTAATTAATTACTATAAGTAGACACTAAGAAGAACGAGAACATCAATTGCACATTACGCCCACGGTTTACATTTTCATAAGATCCCTATTACCAGAAAAGTACCTTAGACTTTATTAGACAGTTAACGAGAATGAGTTTCTTTTCATGATGTTTTGTTTAGATATTTGGCTTCGTGGAGTTGGACGTGCTGACAGGAGAAGGTGAAGTTAGCACACGAGAATGGAAACAAATAGTACGTTGGATTAAGTACGAAGAAGATTTGGAGGAAGGGAGTGATCGATGGAGTCGTCCTCACATTGCATCATTATCTTTTCATTCCCTAATCAAACTTCGGCAAATCATTGAAAGAGATGGTATGAGATTTTTGTATAATAACCCACTGTTAATACTCAAAGTACTTTTGTTTGTACTCACTCATTAGCTTAGGGGTATAAATACGTTTGCGTTAGTTCTTAGTTATACAAAGCTAAAATCACAATGCCCCTATGAAAGGATTTGTGTGTTTTGTTCTTTAGTTCGCGGAGCTTTTGTTTCGAGTTACACAAAAAGAGCATAAAGGCATCCTACATATTTTTCGAGTATGCACGGAGGAATATGGCGATATTTACATAGAAATTCTGGGTTTCAGGTATAATTATGTTGGACCTTGAGGAAAAGGATATGCCGGGAATTGTATACAGAGTGGTGGCTGAGTTGCTGGGAAAAGGATTAATCCGACCAGATGAGAGTCCGTTTATTATGAGAGCTCTTCTGTTGAAGCATAAACATGTACAAGAGGCAGATAGAGGTTGGTTCGGTCTCAAAAGAACCAACACAGCAAGCGTTGTCAGTCTCCAGGTAAATACCTACCTCTTCAGAATCTCACCATAATCATCCAATTCTCCTCACTAATTAGATATGCTTGAAATACTAACATCATTTCTCCGAACAATAATTTCAAACTTGAGCATGATGCATGATCATGTTACAATTTCTGAATTTCTTACTAATTCATTAACATTTTTTGATACGATAGTTGATATTCTTCCAGTGTGTTACACAAAGTAAATATTAGAATTTGTTTCCTGATCTACCTGTGTTGCTAAATAGTCTATTTCCCTAAAACATTGAATTAAATAAGAATCTGCATTGAAGTAAATCATTCAAAATGAAACTAAAATTTAACATGAACATAAGCGATTTGTAATTACCCTGCGTATTGCTTAGGTAGCTGATGAAAATCAATACTGATTATATGTGTAAATCAATATAGAGCTTGTACGATGATAAAGCAAGAGCGGTGAAAAATATTCTTCCGACTTCAACGGATCCTTGTGTATTGGTTCGCCGAAACAGCGGGTTGCAAAGGAGTCTTATGCATGAGATGACTTCTTCGTCCCGCTCATTGCAACGGACTAATTCGGGACATTGTCTGAAGCCACCAAGCGACGGAGTTAATTAGATCCCAATTAATATCTCATTCTTATCTTCAAAGATTCTATCGTAGATGTATAAAGTAATTAATTGCAATCATGATGTACTGAAGCCATATTATTGAATTTCCAAGGTGGAAAAGTCGTTTCATGACGGGAATATCTCTGAAGAAGACTTAAAGTGGCAACGTAAAGAGTCGAAGCGACTACTTCTGCACGGAGCAGAAGCTACAATGGTGATGGTTGGGGAATTCGACGCAATCCGAAAACCGATTTTCGTGTTTGTTCGCCTCTCCGAAGCCGCTTTCATGTTCAATGTCACTGAGGTAAAGTCTTTATAACTTTTCCCCATTTGTCTGTTTGTTAGTTTGAAAAGGTTCCGAAATTGAGGGCTGTTATATTGATTGAACGATAACAAAAGGAACGGTGATTTATGCTAATATAAATATGTAATGGATTTCATCACTACCATCCTTTTATCTTTTCACATAGATACCTGTACCTGTACGTTTCTTTTCAATTCTTCTCATTCCCCCGACCTTGGATATAGATTACATAGAAGTGGGTCGCTCATTCGGGGCTCTGATGTCTAATAAGGTTTAATGTTTTATTCATCCTCTATTATTACCATGATATCATTATTTACGGCCTTAGGTATTCTTCCCGTAAGTATGTGTGCTAATAATAGTTTAATGGTTTGTACCATGGTGCGTTAAAACATTCTTTTTCTAATACTTTCAGCACTTTTATGAAATCGCTCTTTTGGCTAGTAGCCGGAAAAACCTATTGACTGGAATAAACGAATTTCTAGATGACAGTATTGTCCTCCCTCCAGGTGATTGGGACAATCATGATCTTCTTCCATTGCATATGCTGCAATCGAAGAGCCAAGCTATTAAACTGAGACGGATGAAGCAACAAAACGCTTTGGTTAGGTCCTACGATTCTTTCTGTGATGGTATGAACGGATTAATGATGAAGCCTGTTGAAGAAACGGGTACAGGTAATGACGTAGGAAATCCTACAGCTCAATTTTGATTCTATTATTAACTCGCACGCGTATACTTATTAATATATCTAATTACAATTGAATCCTTCTTTGTCTTGCAGAAGAGACTGGCATTTCAGACCCGTTTAAGAGAACTGGTCGGTTATTCGGAGGTGTGATAAATGACCTTAAAAGAAGGCTGCCACATTACAAATCAGATATTTTAGACGCATTTAGCTTTCAAGTTTTTTCAACTATTGTTTTCCTGTATTTCGCTTCAATTGGAATGATTATTACCTTCGCTGGACTGATGGGTAAAAAAAGGACCTTTATTTTTATGAACTTCTAAACTTTTGTTGCAAAAACATTACCTAGTTTAGCTTGTATCTGATGATGATAAAAGTGTGATCTGACGAAAACTTTTTTCGTATAGGACAAAAAACAAAAAATTTAATAGGAATGTCCGAAACTTTGGTCGTTACATCTGCGGCGGGGCTAATCTTCTCATTGATTGCTGGTCAACCACTCATTCCCATGGGTCCCACAGGACCTCTTCTCGTTTTCGACGAAATACTTTACAATGTATGCTCGTATACCTTTTAATCTCGTTTAAACTTATGTAGTAGCTACTTTATATACTAATACGGAACTGTGTACTACATCTCTTTTAGGTCTGCAATCGATATAACATTGAATTCCTGCCGGCTCGAGCTTGGATTAGCATGTGGATATTGGCAATAACCTTAATTGTTGCTGCGTTCGAAGGAAGTGTAATAGTGCGACGATTCACTCGATTTACTCAAGACGTATTTGCTCTATTGACATCATTGCTCTTTATAGTGGAGTCAGCTTTTAATCTTTATGAAATATATAAACATCACCCTTTGGCTACTGTCCAGTTTGTTAGACAAGTAGTGATTCAAAACGGTTCGTACAAGTAAGTTCATTGTGTTTTCATAAAAGTATAAGAAAAAGAGTAAAAGAGTATGGGTACTATTATAATTTGAGCTTTTACTATTATTTCAGTCAGGAAAGAGCGTTATTATTGGAACAAAGTGTACCAATATCAATAGACGAGACTGAAGAATTGACCGCTCAACCAAATACAGCACTCTTAAGTACAATTTTAATGCTTGGGACATTCTTTATTGCATATTTTCTCAAAGAATTTCGCAATAGTATCTTCCTGGGAGAACGTGTAAGTTTAACTTTATGCAAACTGAATCCTAAAATAGATATCTAATCTAATCTACATACTCATGCTTATTTTCTAAATCACAAATAATATAATCTTAAACATATAGGCCAGAAGAACTCTCGGAGACTTTGGAGTGCCAATTGCCATCCTTCTTATGGTTTTCTTGGATTATTGCTCTACTGACACATATACTCAAAAAATTAAAGTTCCTCGAGGATTTGAGCCATCCAAACCGGATGAAAGAGGCTGGTTTATTTCGCCGTTGGGTATCCACACTTCATTCAGTATGCTCCATGCTCTTGGTACAATTCTCCCTGCAACGCTACTCTTCATTTTGGTAATTCTTCTAATGCAGTTAGTAACTAACTGCATGTCACAATCATGTATAAAAGTTTCAGTTTCAGAGATAGTTGGGGGTTCGAGCAATGTGCTCTTGGAAGTTTTATTTACGATGTAATTTTACTTTCTCAGATGTTCATGAGTCAGCAGATATGCGAGCTGCTAATAAATCGCAAAGAGCGAAAACTGGTCAAAGGTTCTGGATTTCATTTAGACATTGTCCTCGTGGGCATTGTAAATCTGCTTCCTGGATTTTTCGGGGCACCTTGGGTGTGTTGTGCAACACTCCGATCTTTAGCACATGTGGCAGCCCTCACTGTTTATTCAAAAAATCATCCACCCGGTGAAAAGCCATCAATTGTTGAAGTTAAAGGTAAATCTGTTCTGTCGAGGAAGACTGCTAATTGTTATGCACCATAACAAAATCAACTCCCTAATAATTACAACCTTATTGCAATGCCCCTGTAATTTGCAGAGTTAAAATTAATGCCTTCTCATATACCACATCATAAATTTTTATTTTATTGCAGAGCAACGTATGTCCAACTTTTCTGTGAGTTTGCTGGTGGGTCTGTCAGTTTTGTTGTCACCTCTTCTGGCATATACCCCGATGGCTGTACTTTTTGGAGTGTTTTTATACATGGGAGTTTCATCATTAGGAAGCACACAACTGTGGGAGAGAATTAGTTTGATATTTATTCCTGTTGAAAGCCATCCGCAGACGGAATATGTCCGAAGAGTTAAAACATGGAAAATGCATTTGTACACAATGATACAACTGGGATGCCTCGCTGTGTTATGGGGTGTCAAATCGTGGAAACAGATTTCTCTCGCTTTTCCATTCATTTTATTCCTACTGGTCCCCGTTCGACTGCAATTGAGACATATCTTCAATGAAAGCGAATTAGAAGCTGTGAGCAACTTGACACTGATTTACATTTGGCTATCCGATATCGCGTGAAGTTGAGTTCATATAATAATTTGTATCTTTCCAGCTGGACGGAGCACTTGTGAAGTAAACCCATCCAACGAGTCATAGAGTATATGGAAACAGAGATTCATTCATAGATGTAAATGCAATATAACGTTCATCTGCAAGTAAGTATACGCTTTGCTGACTCAATCTAATCGCTTCGCTGGGTACGAATTCATTTTTGTAAAAGCATGTCAATGTTTTTCTTGCTGTTTACTTCGACTTTGTGCCGGTTATTTCTGCACTCAACTAGGTACGTGCTTGTTATTACATGCAAATAACATTTTATTACTAAGAAATGCATTCATAAATATACATCTTTAATCCATAGCTATTTTAATATTGCATCATCCTTTCAGCCAGTCATCGTAGTGTAACGTTAAGTATATACATAGATTAGACATGTGTGTTATTTTTGACTTTGCCCTTGTTTACCAAGCCAAGAAAGAGTTTTATGAGGAATTCAATTTGAATGTTGTACTTTTTACAGAGGACTAAAACAGGGTTTAAAATTGATTACTGTATGATGTAATGTATTCACTTTCCATTTTCATTTCTGCTAAAGTCCATCAGGAAGCAGTGAGATTTCTAAGTGGGCGTATGCTATTTTTGTTGAAGCAAAAGTGTAAACAGTGCTGCAATATAATTTCGACAAGTCGTTTCAAATACTTAATAATGTTAGAAAACTGAACATGTGCAGTTAGTATATGTAATAATATGTATGTACCTAGTCTGTCCTTACTTTGTTCATTCACACAAGTTAATTCAAATACCTAGTGCACTTTTCTTTCTTTACTTTCTGACAAAGTGAATCTTTGCATCAGTTTTTGATAAAAACTCTGCTTTGAAAATTGGCCAGCAAACATCAAGTTACATTAGATGTGCACGTGTAATTTAACATTTCCTTATCATGTACCATTAGATTTAACATTGTCTCGTAATTTTCACTGAGTACTTGCACAATGAAGTTTATTGTTATATAAGAGTGCTGATATATTCAGCTTAAATTAAATTCTAAGTAGAAGCTCCTACTTGTTTGAGACTTGTTTGAGAAAGTTCAAAAATGTGTCATTCATGTGTACAAATTACAAAGGAGACTGTCACTTGTATAGCATGACTAAAATTAATACTTACTACTAGTATAGTACCGTCATTACCGACTGTGTACTTGTGATGTTTTCAGTTTCATCTGGATATTTCGGTTCATGACCTATGTCGAGAATTCAACGTACTTGTCTAATATTGCAAAAGCACGTACGTAACTTGTGCGGTACAATTGATGAGTTTAATTTTAGCCCACAGTCATAGATATTTCTAAAGAAACAATTAAGTGTCATGTGGAGAAAAATAGACCGTGGTTATTGTTAGAATAATGTAATTCAGCATGCGTTCCCCAAAACTGAAATGCCAATTTGTTGTTTTAGGTTGTATCTGAGTTGATGGCTGATGTCGACTTCGCTCGTTTTGTAGAATATTTATGTCGACAACTTGTATTCTCTTCGTCTAAAGTTGCATCATCATTACAAACATACTTTCTGTACAAAATGTTTTATTTACGTACATAAACATAATTGCGGCACACACAGACAGTAACAGTGCGCCGGGGCTGTCTATAAAAACAAGTTAGCTGTCACTCACTAAGACATCACATCAGTCAGTGAAAGCTGTGTATGCTGTATTATAATGATATTTGTTGCTCGCCACAATCTTTTGATACAAAAATATCAAGTTACGTACATAAACCCATTTATTAAGAGCCGAAAGTATATAAAACGCAGTTTCGTCCTGTAATGAAGTTGTGGTTAGTGTGTGTGTGTGCTTTAAACAATAACAATTTAATATTTCATGAATCTTCTGCTGTGTTTAAGCTCAGTTCTTGTGACATGAGACACGTGTGCTGCAGAAACATCCATTGACGAATCTAATTATAGATGATAGAAAACGTACTTTTCCACACACGCTACTGTTGGTTGTGACTTTTTAACGAAAAAGTCTCCATAAGTAATGTTCATTACGTGCTACTGTGTGAAACTCAACTGTTGTAACTGTACTGTGTGCGTCACTGCCAGAAGCTACATTAAAGTTTTCTGCTGCTTGTGTAAGGTAAGATTTAAAAGATTTAATTGTTTTCAGTATTTACAATATCTGCACAATATATTATAATGGCAGGCTATAAGCAGACTATATAGTAACTTTCCAAGTGAAGAGTGATGGGTAGGTACCTCTTATACTGCATCAATTCTATACATCTTTGTCAAGAAAGTTGTCACTGTAATCTACTTGATCCCTCTTCGTGTTTAGCTAAAATTTCTGTTAGAGGTTAAACTTTTGTAACCTCTAAGGTCGGCTTAACTGTTGACCTTTACAGTGGGAGTTGGGATTCTATAGCCATTTTGTAAGTCGTCTTTATTCACTTTTTCGTGTGAACTGTATAAAGTCTTTAAACCCTTCGCCTCTTCACTATCTCACAAATGCATAGTCCGAATTAGTCTTATGATTGTTTTGATGTAACCACTTTCAATTGGAGACCCCAAATCCCTAACTAAACACATAACCCTTGAAAGGAAGATGTACTGTATGTATAAACATTGAGAAAGGCTGTATTTATATTTACTACCTATATAAATACCTCTTTATATACATACCTAATCTGCCCATTCCTAAAAACAACATGTCTCATAAGCACTACTGCCTACTGTATTGTGTTTACACTCCTCCTATAGTTCTGCTCCATTATTTACTGTTGTTATTCAAGCAAACATCTTTCTCTCAAAGTAAAGGTTGAGAGAAAACAAGATAAGGGTTACAAATACTTATTAACCCTTCCTTCGTTACACACTTATACACTATGCAGTAGGGAATTAAAGATAAGCATTGCAAATGATGGTTCATACATACATATACAATAACGATGCTAGTCATGTAGGTACCGCTACATATAAAATCTACGTAGTAAGGTTTAAAAACAACTGCCTTTTCAACGTTCAGTGTTGTATAGTGTGTGCACGTAAATCTACGTGGAACAGTTTGCGTAAATACAAATCTACATAGGATAGCAGTTATTATCCATAAGATTGCTATCGGTCACAACTTAGGGGGGAGAATATCCAGGCAGTGTGACTTATGTGTATGTATTAGGTAAAGTGTGCTTTTAGTACCCATTCATCTAATATGGATAGAGTTACTTTTAAGATAACGTGGCAAAGCCTAACATTACTCATAATCAGGAGCTAGAAGTAATATCTACGTATACAAAAAGGGTACACAGTAACCAGTTCTACGTTTTGTATTAGCATGTTTTCTGTTTTTTCCACAGAGAGAGTTATACAGAGTATTATCAACCGTTTCGGGGTGTACCTACCTAAATGATCCAGATGCTTATAGTAAAGTTGTACAAGTTGAAGTTGCTCAAGAACGGCATCGACGCATAGTGGTTGAAACCCTTGATGAGTAAACGGTTTACCACGAAGAAGTAACATACTCGGAGCAAATACAATTACTACGTTACGCATTACCATGTTGCTCATGTTACACATTAAGCGATGATGTTGTGAGTCGCACTGCACTTGCCCTTTTCTACTTATATTGCCCGAGAGTTGGTACTTTACTCGTCTTTCTGTAATCCAGCTCTATTCAATCAGTAAGTTGTGTTGTCAGGTTGCTACGTCTCTTTCTGTCTGTCCTGTCTTTGTTACGGATTGTCAGTTGCTGCTGCTCTCAAAATCATTTCTTTCCACTGCAAACTGCGCTGGATTGTCAGATTATATTTTGTAATTTCATTGCAATCTGCTCTCGACAGACATTTGTATGGATTGCCACATAAGTCCTGATCACCCTACTATATTTGTATAAGGAATTTTAAATCAAAGTGTTAACAATAATGTAGAATACTAAAAATTGTTGTTTATACATATAGTATACCTAAAATAAAAACTGCATTGTGTTAAATGCTAAAAATACAAGTAATCAGCCCAATGAACTGTAAATAATTCCGAACATAAAAGTAATTCGTATACTTACAAGCTGAAATATTTGAAAAATACACAAATAAAAGTATACGAAGAGATCATGGAAAACAAACAACCCAAATCCGACACTTTTTCGGAAATCGACCCTCTGGAATCATTTTCGGTAAGAAAACATTTTGTTCATTTTCTGCAGCCACACACACTTCTATCCTACAATCTTTGTTTTGGACATGCACTTACATGGCATCTTTAACTTTTACTTGTTATCATAATTTATGGTATAACACTACTAATATACTGTATATTAGTAGATGTTAGTTTGACTTTGACTCTTTCCCCAAATGAATATTGTGAATTCAATCTAGGCCAGAAGAGATAAAGCTGCCTTTCTCACTCCACTTACTAAACTAATCAATCTAGCCTTGATTCAGTAGGCATAGGCACATGGACACAAACAAATTACATTAATATTGAGTCTGCTGGAGATGCGGTGCTATTCCTAATAAACATTTATCATAATAAGAAAAAGTTGCTATGCTTTAATATACATATGAGGTATTTAACAAACATACGTGTACGAAACCAAGCTTATAATTCGTGCTGTGGCACACTACAATCTTTCTACCGTGAAAATGATGCATATCAAGTACTTAAACCTACATTACCTATAGGTAGGTATATCTAGTTAAAGGTATGCTGTCTCAAATTGAAGCAGTCGGCAGTCATTGCGTTGTATAAAAAGTAGCCTTGCACTACTGAAATAATTCAGTGGGAAATGATAACAATAGTGCTGGCCTAAAGTATATTTAGCATCAAGTTTTATCTGTACCTTACAAGTTTTCATGGATATACTACGTTTACCTTAAATACAATAGATACATATCACGCAATGAAAATATTTTTATGCATGATTGAGTGTCTTTATTCTATATCTTAACTACACATACCAATCAGCATAATCAGCAATCACACATAAAATGGTATTTGTATTTATGTAGGTTAAATGCGTACTACTACATGCAAATGTGAAAGTGTTGTTTCGGCAATGTTACTAAAGGCAGGTGGATGGTGGAGGCAAACTGATTTTTAGCTCATCCATGTCAGTCTGTCAACGAAACAAGTATTATCCAGCTTTTCGTTTGTTTGTGAAGACAATTTTAGCAAGCGTATTGCACTGAAACGTGGAATAATCGCAATAAGTTCTGTAGTGATATCCTAAATGGGTACTTTAACTGTCATAAATTCAATGTATGATAATTGATAGCGTAGTTTGTTGCGATGAAAGCGATATATTTGCTGAAAGGAACGGGTTCTTTAATGTAGGTAGTTGTCCCGTCAAGGCAAGGCCGCAGTAAACAAAGCATCAATTTCTACTCCGTCATCAGCAATGAAGATTTTATAGCAACAATAGTAAATCTTACAGTCGTCTCACTCGTCTCGTTGCTGATTGTATTGTGAATGATGAGAATGGTTAACATAGAAAAAGAAAGAGTAAGCTTAAAGGGTCTATGTATAAAACTGCATTGTATCAAATGTATTTATAGTGTTGCTTCACGACTTTATGAGTGAAATATAAATTTTTATGACAACTTAATTTCAGCCGAAGTAAAAATAGAAAACCTATTAAAATTACATCTAATTTAAATCGCTGTTATTGCTTCTGGCGTTTGCATCGATTCCCTATACGTAATTCAATTGTCTCTGTCTGTACCATCGTATTTCATCGTATCGCATAACACAATAATAGCATGTGATAGGTAGATTGCAATTTTATAGATGATCTTCGTGTAATGAAAGCTGAAGATTACTTTTTTCAGTTTCATGGCCAAGCTCAGACACAAGGAATAAAATACGAGGCGAAATAAAAATTTCACTATATACTTAGTTTACTGCAGTATATAATTACGAAAGTTCCGAGCTAAACAACATAGAAGGTACTTGAAGCAAAATCGGATATGATTGCATTGCAAATTTGCAATATATGTAGATATATATGTGCAGTTAGTAATTAGTTTTTGCGTATGATCTTTCAACGGACATAAAAACATTTAATGTTTTTAAATTTAACCACACATCATATATAATGCATATACATTTAAATTACTTTGTCCATTGGAAAACATTGATTTGCATAATGTGCACGTGAACAGTATCACAAATCTTCAAGCCAAAATATATTCTTGTCAATCTTGCCAATCAATTTGAACCAGAAAAATATAATTGCTGTGTAAATATTGTAAATACAGTTGCGTGTTACATGCAATTATAATTTAAAAAACATTTAGACATTTTTTGTTCGTAAATATCGTGTGAATCAGTTTACCTTCGACTCTAAACTGACATTTTACCAAAAAACAAGTTTGTATATGTTAGGTAAAGAGTTTTCATCTCATTTGCACACATTACAATCAAATATTGGTTAGTTTATATTTTATATCGGTGATTCTGATTAGTTTTTATCTTGTCGAGTATGTGTACACATCAGCTTCCGTTGCCTTATGCAAAATAAGTATATACCTATACCTTATAATCAGTTGTGACTCTGACTTATACAGATACATGAAACAAATGATAGAATAGTTTACTACAAATATTGATTTCAACTTTGTACAGCTAACTCATCAGGGTGTTCTTCTCGATGAAGACCCTACTACAGTCGAAGCTGGGCTCCCCATAGAAGACTATATTTGCGACATTACTGGAAGGTAATAAAATATATTCTTGCATAAAATGTTGTAATCACCAGCAATCAGAAAATGTCAGCAACAGAAGCATTTCTTTGTATGCATGATTGATGTTAACTGTGTGTGAAAGGTTCTATAGTTTATGCAAACTAATGAATCATACAGTTGAAGTACATGGTCATATACAATTGGGTATTTACCTTTTTGTCAGATTGTTTTGTACACTTGTACTTTGATACTGTTTCCTGATCTGACTCCCCAAAAGGTGTACAAATGAAAAAATATGTGTTCAATTTCACTATTGTATGTGTAAGTAGGGATGTGCATGTACTATGATGCATGTATCATATTACAGTACACCTTTAATTTGTCGTGTTTCATTTGTACACACAAAAAAATTTAAACGTTAACTGCTTGTTGGAAACTTTCCATGATGTACTGTGCTGAAATGACAGATTAATCGAAAAAAGAAGCGTAGGTACTATTTAATATGTATTATCCATTTATTGGGAACCTTTTATTTTATTATTGATTCATATGTAACGCAATTCTTTCTCGGATTTCACAACTGCGTGTTATGTATTGACAAATCATTAGATTGATAAATATCGTTTTATGCTGCCATGTGCTTACCTCGCGTGTACAGTCAGTATGCGTATCCCTTATTTCTGAAACGTCGGCGGAATTTCATTATGATAATTTTATACGTAAAGCACGAAACTAGTACTATGTCATTGTGTTTACTTCACAGCTATTAAACACTTATAGAATGTATTCATGTGTATGACAAATTCTTGTTGTGAACATTTCCTGCATAATAAATGAAGTATTATGAGTAGGGGCAGGAATCTAGTATGTTTGGATTTTAATAGCAATAATCTTGTTGTTTTGCATTGCGAAAGGGTGATGATCATGCATATTTATAGTATCAATGAATATTACCATAATATTTTTCCATGAGCCCTCTTATTTTTGTTCAGAACTAGAGCAAGACCGATTGAAACTGTCTCGCTTTGTGAAATCGTTGGATCTGCTCCTGCAGATATTGCTGGAAGCCCTATCAAGAAGGTGCAGTTCGAAATTGGTAAGTACAATTCTTAATTGATTTATTATGCTAATATCGATATTTAGACAAGTGCAAATTATGTAGGTAAGGTAGCTTCGTAGAACCAAGTACGGAAAGTCAATGGACCCTGGTGAACCATATCAACATTATCTGTAAAATCATATAATAAAGCCGTAATGTTATCAGAAGTGGAATTATTAGTAACACTGATTGTGAGTCATTGAGTCTGTAGTGCCCAAACTAGATAATGAAAAGGTGTGTGCATACGCCAGTTCAAGCAAAGAAAGCTTTTAGGAGGTTTAAATAATTGATTTGCGCATAAGAAAACTTTTTTGGATGCTTAAATAATTGATTTCTGTACTAGATGACTATTTAAAGCAGAAAGAGCTATTTTGCTGCGGTTAGTTCTATATTTGTGTGTGAAAGACACACGGTAACATTAATATTATTATACACTCCTTATATGCCTATGACCTCTATGTCTTTATTAATGACTTTTATTATTCAAAACTCTTTTGGTTCGAGCACGTGTATTTGGTATACACACTATGATTTAATTACTGAGAAATGGAGTGTTTCATGCATTGTTTATATACATAAAGCTACTAAAGATATACAGACATACTTCTCTTCTTCACATAAACGTATTCACAAAAACATCTGCTGCATTCGCTCCTTTCCTTTCCAATCGCGATGTACAAAAAAGAATTACCAAGCTAGGCGATAGGTACGTAGTTTGTACAGGTTGTTTGAGGATCTCAGGTCACTAATGAGAATTATACATACCTTTAGCCTATACGGGTAATGTAATAATGCCATAGGTACCTCTCATTACTACCGGGTTAGGAAACTTCTATTCTAAATATATTCATGAAATTCCAATTCTCCTATTAACCATAAAATTCCAGAAGCCAGTGATTCAGGACTTAAAAAGCGACTTATTAAATGAATCATTTCTAAAGATGTTTTCTGCGTATTTCCCAATTATAGAATTTGTTTTCAATGTCAAAGTTTGGCTATTACCGCTTCCTACTGGTATATAGTTGGATAAATATTAAACATAAGTATATCTACCTCTTTGCAGTAAAGTTTTCATCCTCAATTTGGATACAAGGGTTCGCACTCTATCACTCAATAACATAAGAGGAGTTTAGTCTATATTATGTACACACATCGACTATACACTCCATTATTTGGGAGTATACACGGGAATTACAGTTTCAAACGCTATCCATATAAAGTGTTTTGGAATTTATGCCTAAGCAGTAGAAGGTATTAAGAATTTTGTTTGCTCAATGCTAAAATGAAGGCCAAATAACCTTGTCTTTACTGTAATCCGATTATGCATAACACGTTGCTAAATGATTACAAATCATAAAAAATAGTTTAAAGTTTTGTTTGGTCGGGTTTAATAGAAAAGGTTTCATTCATCGTATTAAATATTTATGCAGTATAGAGTATACAATGCACAGTAAATGCATACCTAGACATAACAAACAAAAAACAACACAAGGGATTCCTTTTTTCATGTATCTCAACTATCTTCTCAATGATAGCATTTACTTTCTTAAAGTGCTACGTGCCGCTAATACGCAATAGTAAACCATAAAAGTATTTAATTGGAGTTAGTTAAGTACAATGTGAATGTATCTGCGAAATGAGGAAGCATGAAGGAATCGTCTAATTTAAAGGGTTGAGACTACTAACTAAAACAAAACCAGAATTTGTTGATGTTTGAAAGCAAAACAAACTCTGTATATTACAATCTCTTCTGAACATAAGGAAAATACACTGTGAAATTTATTTTGCTACAGGTGGAGGAAGAGTGGACGATGTACGTGATAATCTCGGCTTGAGACTAGACAAGTACGGTCAAGTTTTTACTTATCTCCTTTCCTCACCGTTCTTATCCAAATCTATCTCCAAATCTTTCTTCAGTCTATCTCCAAACTTTTTATATAGCATTTGATAAATCGACTAACCCTTGACCCGTTCTTTTCCGGATTTACAATGGATAGAATGACGCTGTCTCAACCTACCCTTCCAAATGGTGATAGTTCAACCTCATCAACTCCTACGAGAACTCGAGTCGATTCTAGAGATTACATGGTCCAACCAAGTGCAAATGTCGCTCTATTACCAAGTATTGCAGAAGAGAAACAAAGAAATGGAATTCAATATAACAAAAGTATTAGCATGGTTGACTCAAAATTGTTTTCTACTGGAGAATACTCCGAGAAAGAGGTAAATATTATTTTATTAACTTTTTACTTACTACTTTTATACTTTTAAAGAAATACCACATTTTATTATGAATTATTTACGAACCAGGAATACATTCAAGGCATATTACATCATTGAATCATTAATAAAGCTATACGAAGATTAAAATGATTTATATTTACATCTAAAGCTTGTTATTATTAAATCTTAGGTATTCGGTTTCGTAGAATTAGATGTGCTGACTGGAGAAGGAGAAATCAGTTCAAGAGAGTGGAAGCAAATTGTTCGTTGGATTAAATATGAGGAAGATTTGGAGGAAGGAAGTGATCGATGGGGACGGCCCCATATTGCATCTCTGTCTTTCCATTCTCTAATAAAACTCCGGCAAATAATTGAGAGAGATGGTACATGTGTATTTTATTGTGCTGCAGTATCACTTTACTGATTGCTTCACCGTGCATCATGTAGTTTCTTCATTAGCCCATCCAGGCTTTTTGCCTCGACGATAATTTGAGAAATGAGTGGAGTTTGTTTACTCAGCAAATGTTTACTTGCAGGTATAATTATGTTGGACCTTGAGGAAAAGGACATGCCTGGAGTTGCCTACAGAGTAGTGGAGGAATTGTCAAGCAAAGGTTTGATTAAATCAGATGAAAGTCCGTTACTCATGAGAGCTCTTCTTCTAAAGCACAGACATGTACAAGAAACCGATGCTAGAAGTTGGTTTGGACTCAGAAGAAGTAACACAGCCAGCGTTGTTAGTCTTCAGGTAGGAAATATTCTCACTCACATGTATTATGCACCTTGTTTTTGTATGCATTAGAATTCCATCATCCTCAAGTGTATGTTTAGTGTAAAAATTGGATGAAGCATTTCCAATGGAAAATTTTAGCTTTTCTAAAGAATCATTCGTTGAAATACTTGCAGAGTCTGTATGATGACAAAGCTCGAATAAAAAATAGCGTCCCGACGTCAACGGATCCTTGCGTATTGGTTCGTCGGAACAGTGCAATGCAGAAGAGCATACATGACATGTCCGCTTCTTCTCGATCTTTACAGCGCACTGCATCAGGAAATTACCTCAAGCCCCCTGGAGACCTTACCAGTGTAGCTAACCCATATTTGTATATTTTATGCACAAATAAATTACATTGCGGAAAATAATGCATTTCAATGAAAGTGACTTTACAAATCGGTATTTGAACAGGTTGAAGTAAAGCCCATCAATTCAAACAACCAGTGCATATCAGAAGAAGATTTGAAGTGGATTCAACGTAAAGAAACAAAGAGATTGCTGCCTCATGGAGCGGAGGCGACCATGGTTATGGTTGGAGAGTTTGATGCGATCCGAAAACCCATTTTCGTATTTGTTCGTTTATCCGAAGCGTCTTTTATGTTCAACGTCACAGAGGTATAGAATATCATATTAGTGGTGCTTACTTTGGAATACAAATATTTTATTGATTTCTTTATTCGTCCGTACACCTGTTGACATAGTCAAAACAAAAATGTTACATTTTTGTCACACTAGTTTCACAAACGTACTAAATTTTTATATGCACTATGTAACTCTGCCTTAGATTCCTGTACCGGCCCGTTTCTTCTCTATTCTTCTTGTACCTCCCACAATGGATATTGATTTTATTGAGATTGGACGCTCCTTTGGTGCATTAATGTCAAATAAGGTAAATATGATGGCTTCTCCATGAATATAAATTGTATATGTGCCTCATACCTCATACGATTCCATAAAAACTAATGTCTGTAATTTAATTTTGTTTCTACCTTATCACAATTCACTATGAATCTAATTTCTACATATTGTTATTGTGTGACAGCATTTTTACGAAATCGCCATGCTGGCTAGCAGTCGGAAAAACCTTCTGACAGGAATAAATGAATTTTTGGATGACAGTATTGTTCTTCCTCCAGGAGACTGGGACAATCATGATCTTCTGCCACTACATTTACTGCAAGCAAAAAGCAAAGCAATTAGAATCCGTCGTATGAAAAAACAGCATTCTTTTGTTAGATCAGACGATTCATTTTGTGATGGGATGAACGGATTAGTAATGCGAGCAGTCGATGAGAATGGTACTTTTATACTTACTACGCAATAATTTTTTCATGTCTCTACTGGCACTTACCTAGGGTAATTTTCATTGTTGTTCAATTATCTATGGATTTAGATGCAGCTGGGAAATCCGATCCATTTAAGAGAACTGGTCGTTTGTATGGAGGCTTGATTAATGACTTGAAAAGAAGACTTCCTTTCTACAAATCCGACATAACAGATAGTTTCAATTTCCAGTGTTTTTCTACGATCATTTTTATGTACTTCGCTTCCATAGGTCTGATTATCACATTTGCCGGTCTGATGGGTAAGATTAACATGTCATTAACACAATTAACGATACAAATCATACTCTTGAGTATTGTAAAGAAACGTTATGTTTGTTATATTCCTGTCTAAGGTGAAAAAACAAAGAACTTGATTGGAATGTCAGAAACTTTAGTTGCAACATCGGCGGCTGGACTATTTTATGCGCTAATTGCGGGTCAGCCACTTATTCCAATTGGACCTACAGGGCCGCTATTAGTTTTTGATGAAATTCTATTCAATGTAAGTTTAGCAATTAAGAATTGGGACACTTTAAGAAAAGCAAAGACTATAAATTGAATGAACGAATGTCTCTTTTTAGTTTTGTCAACGATATGAAATAGAATTCCTTCCTACCCGAGCTTGGATAAGCATTTGGTTACTTATCATAACATTAATTGTGGTGGCTTTCGAGGGAAGTATTCTCACTAAGTGGTTCACACGATTCACTCAGGATATTTTTGCTGTTCTAACTGCACTGCTGCTAATATTTGAATCTGTTGACAATCTCGTGGAAGTGTATGAAAATCACCCCTTGGCTGCTGTTCATTTTGTTCGGCAATTGTTAACTCATAGTAACAGGTATGTATGTCTATTGTCTATGTCACACCAGTATTTGCCTGTAAAGAAGAGTGCATTGGCATTAGGCATAAATTATTAACACTGAACTAAATTTTGGATAAGAATTCATTTAGTTTTCCAAAAATAACTATTATGCATTCGATAGTATTTATTATGAATTTTAGTTCAACAATCGGAATGGATGATCTCTCTGAAGAAGAAATGATGCCCGTTGACGAAACTGAAGAGTTAACAGCACAACCCAATACTGCCCTTTTAAGTACAATTCTTATGCTTGGAACTTTTTTCATTGGATATTTTTTGAAAGAATTCCGTAACAGCGTTTTCCTAGGGGAACGGGTGGGTGTTACCATTTTAATAATTCATACATTTCTGCACTGTATAAAAAGGTTACATTTAATTTAATTGATATCGCTATTTACAGGCTAGGCGAGCTCTTGGAGATTTCGGTGTGCCAATAGCCATTCTAACAATGGTATTTCTCGATTATTGTGCCACTGATACTTACACTCTAAAGATAAAGGTCCCTCAAGGCTTAGAGCCCTCAAGTCCAGATGAAAGAGGATGGTTTATTTCACCCATGGGTATTAATGAATCTTACAATATGATGTATGCTCTTGGAGCAATTCTTCCTGCGATTCTCATTTTCATTTTGGTAAGTCCAAAATCACCCTTGCCCTACAAACTTCAGCATATGAAAAACAATTAATATTTTTGTGGTTTTATTATGACCTTTCATAGATGTTCATGAGTCAGCAAATTTGTGAGTTACTGGTAAATCGTAAAGAAAGAAAGTTAGTGAAAGGCTCTGGTTTTCACCTGGATATGGTATTGGTAGCCATAATAAACATTTTTTGTGGATTGTTTGGAGCTCCTTGGTTGTGCTGTGCGACTCTAAGAGCATTGGCTCATCTTACTGCTCTTACCGTATACTCGAAAAACAATCCCCCCGGTGAAAAGCCATCAATCGTCGAAGTTAAAGGTTCGTAAACCTTACCAAAAGAGAATCGGAATACTAAAATATAATTAAATACAAATGAAAGCTTACAAAATTTATTGATTCCAGAACAACGTGTAACTAATTTTGCCGTTAGTTTACTGGTGGGATTCTCCATGCTGCTATCACCGCTATTGGCATTTACACCAATGGCAGTTCTTTTCGGAGTTTTCATGTACATGGGTGTTTCATCCTTAAGCAGCACTCAACTATTTGAGAGATTCAGTTTACTTTTCATTCCTGTGGCCACTCATCCGCAAACAGCTTACGTCCGAAGAGTTCGAACATGGAAGTTGCATTTGTACACGATGATACAACTTGGATGCCTTGGTGTGTTATGGGCTGTAAAATCCTGGAAGCAGATTTCTCTAGCTTTCCCATTCTTTTTAGTTTTGCTCGTTCCTGTGAGACTGCAATTGAAACATGTCTACAACGAGAATGAATTAGAAGCTGTAAGCGGGTCACTTGTAATTCCACTTCAATGTATTTGTATTGTCGTATATAGTATAAGAACTAAAATCCTTGTCTTTTCTTACAGTTGGATGGGGATCCATCAAGCAAATAATTGAGATTAAGCGGACGTTAAAAAATCGACTTCAGTTTAAGTGATGATCGAAAATTGACAATGTTTTCTGAAAACAAAAAGATGGCCGAATGGCTTATAATTGTGTTGTCGTATCTCTAATATCGCAGAGGATTGTAAATGTATATTAAATCCAGAATTGATTGAACAATTTTTTACATATTTAGGTATTATGGAAGTGTGGTTTATGCGGGGCAAGGTATAGAGAGATAAAGATAATACACACCATGTGTGGCAGAATACTACAACTACTACAATTACTACAACTTGGAACTACAGGAAACCTATTTTATATTTTAAGTTAACTAAACATTTTACATCACAATATGAAACGATGGCTTCAACGTTGCAAATAAGCTACCCGAATTAATTATTGTCAGTGCGAAGCTTCCATACTAGACACGGCCTAGGCTTAAAATTATTTTTGTAAATATACCCGTTTAAAGCGTTGAAAGGCTGATTACATGAGGATGGTTAAAAGTATTCAATTACAAGTTACAACTGAACAATGATGATGGATTTGACATTTGTTTATGAATTCTTTGACAAAACACAAGTATTATTTTACTTGAGAACTTTATTTGTTTTAAATGCATATGGATGCTCATTGCTAATTTTACTGACCCAAGACCCAATTATATATACATGTATAGCTCACGTATCACCCAGATATAGTATAATTATTATTATATAGCTCCAGTTACGTTAGTTTATTAAATTATGCAGTATCACATAAGAATATAATTTATCTAGTTGTAATTGTACATTATATAATACGTATATAGACATAGACCATGCAGTGAATCAGTTTTTACAAGAGACTACAAGCGTGCTGAAATTATATTCTTGTTATTTGTTGGAACCGTGACAGTCTATTGGTACTTAAAATGACTTGCATGCTTATAAATACTTGCAAGAAGGCAATGCATTACGATTACGACGCTATTAACCACAAAGAAATTATATTGGAAGTTCTGCAAACGATATGTAATAAATGAATCGCTTATTTTTTCAAAGAAACAATTATCCTAGCTAGGAAATAAAAAGTTGTTTATAATTTGATAGTTACCTACTAATTGTATTTTCACACAATGCAATGTCGGGGGCTGTAGGTTACAATATCACTGGAGCATCGTGTATATATTTTACGAGTACCTACATGTCTTACTGACATTCTATGAAAAATTATGTGGACAAAAAACGCATGTTAGTTTGCACGTAAGTTGAGAGATAATAATATGAATTATATTATCTAATCAACTACGTACATGCAATACAAGTGGTAAAGAACAGGTACCTGCAATTATGACTGTTATTGAAACGAAAAAAGATCATGATACCTTCGCACTAACCAGGAGAGGTAACTCGAATGTGCTGCACTTACACTAGTGTTAAAAGTTAAAACTATAAGTATTTATTTAAACGTAATAAATAAATTTACAATAATACAACTAACATAGTCATACATAGAAGTAATGGCTTGAGAACAACCACATTTAAAGGAACCTACTTCGGTGACTCGAATGAAATGTACAAGAATGTTAAAACCTAAACCTAACCTACTTTAAATACACAATAAAACTAAATGTAACAAGCTAAGAAAAAGGTTGACTGTCAATGTTGAAGATTGTGTGCAGACGATAACGCAACGATGTGTGCGTTGCTAAAAGTTAATACCAGTAATTTTGGCCATGCTATTATTATTATGCTGCAGTAGAGATAGAGAATTTCAATGTAAAACTGAATGTTATATAAAACAGAGACATAATATTATATGCTACGACATATGTATTGATATATGTGAAAAAATAATGTTAACTTAATATAATTATCTTCTAATCAGCATTGCAAATATAGATTCGATATAGGTATACATACTTCTCCATAATAGTATGTACTACTGTATGTAATGTATTAAACGTAGTAACCAACTTTTGGGGTTGTGTATTTCTTATTAACGCTCTACAGAGTTCGTTATGTACTAAGAAAGTGAATTTACGATGTAAAACATATATAGGTAAATAAATTCCTTTTAAAGAGAAGATATTAAAGAGAATGTTATGCAAATATTGTAATGCGGGATAGACAAAAATTTAGTACATGACGATCTTGTGTAAAGTATCCTGAATAAAGAGTCTTTTATTAAGAAAAAATTATACCTTGGCAGTCATCACTATACTCTTACTATTTGTGTACAATCATTGCATTGCAACCTTGCGTGAAATGCGTCTACACCATGCACAGCCACACAATAATTACCTCAATCTTCGTCTCACCACGTCATACCAGCAAATTGCCATATTATTGTTAGTCTGTTGCTTTGATTTCTGCAATTATGATGGTAATGCAGACCAATATCATAGACATAGACAAATACATAGATATGTGTACCTAGTACTACATGCTTCAATTCTACAACTTACCTACTTTGCATACTACGTATAAATTAAAAACTTTCTTCATGGCTAGTCAATGTAGTTCGGCATAAAGCTGCGGTTTTCTTTGGTACAAGAACTGGAACAGCCGGAACATTTTACGTAAGCATTGGTAAAAAGTATTACACTGGTAATCACACATATAAACATTCTTTGGCATCGTTTTTATTTTTGAATCCATCCATCCTAAAAGGGAAAATGTGTATGTAGGTATAACCAGCATATGAATATTAATAAGTATATACACCACTCCTACTCTACTCTCTAGTATCTTCCTTTTGTTATTGGAACTAATCAATGGGCGAGGCGAGTCTTTGATTGGAAGTGCAAAAAAATTGCAGAGAATTTATATTTTCTGCATTGATTGAGTGGTGTAATAAAACAAGTAATAATAACGTAACAAGAAGCTATTAATAATTTTAAAATTCCAAACTTGCCCTAACCACATACAATAGTAGGTCTACTGGCTACAGTTTCCTGTACTTACTACTTACACAATTATTTTCATACAGCTTTCCTTGTAAATAGTGTTAGCAGGCCAAACGAATGCAATTTCAAGAATTCTTGGCTTACAAGTAAACAATAAATGTAACTATGCATAGATAGTTCGCTTATTATTAAATGCAAACAAGTCAAAGCTTGTATAAACGTATTACTGTTTCATCCGTAAGTTTGTATAAAAAATAAATGCGATACATACACATTAAGTCATAAACATAAATGCATTTACATATTTTTATAACAAACTAGCCGGCTAGAGATGTGTATAATGTATGGATGTGCGTAAGTAAATGCCAAGTGGTGGACGGATGTATTTGAATGAGGTAACAATTTAAAATAATATTTTGCAGGCAACTCCCAGATCTGAATAATAAAGTTTTTCACAAAGCATTACCACCCCGGGCCCATGAGTTATAATCATTGTTCTAGTGAGTGTTCATCCGTATCATCAAATTGTATGTAATTTACAAAGTAAAAATGTTACATGATCACGATGATATTGGCTTGCATTGCAAATAGTGTCGAATCTGTGTTTACATTTTTACTTCATGCAGTCCCAGTACCTGTATTGGCAAAAGTTGAGCATTAGAAGAATGAAATGACTATGGCATGAATCTGTGCACTGTGTAGTATTGTAAATACACGGATTGTATTACTCGTTGGAGGAACCTTCTAGAACTTCCAGTATACAATCAACTCAGTTTATTACTCCTTTTAAGTAAATCCAAACTACATTAATGAATTAATAGTTCATTTTTATTCAATGCAAGTAGTTAATGATAACACAGAGGAACTAGGTAGGCAGGTGAAGTGGCCAAGCCTTGTGAGATGAGATGGTACATGTATTAAAAGTTTTTTCGCTTATAAACTAGTTTGCACAGCTAAAAAATCTCAATGACTGATTGCCAGTTGAGTTTTGACTTCGATCCACTGTAAGAAAACTCGAATTTGATTTGGAAGGAGTTCAAAAAATGAAAACATGAATTTACATAATATTAGGTAGCATTTGTAGACGTTCTTGTAAGTCGACTTTTGATGTAGAGATATGAGATAAGGTACTTATGAAATATGAATTTTGGCTAAGGTTATTGCCACCAGCAGCAAAACAAAAGGTAAACATTCCAAAAGTAAATAGATAGATATTACAGAGATTGTTAAAGTACCTGCAATTTAACTACACTTTGCTCTACTGAACTAGGTATTGTATACATCTGATCTGCATCTGTAAGAACATCATGCCTTTTTGTTGTTGATTTGTGCGGCTTTATCAACCAAGGTAAGGTACTCATGCTGTCTTTGCTCGCATTTATACTTACTTGGCTGAATAATAAAGGCTGCAGTCTGTTTTATTCATGAAATTAAGGCACAGCATAGCTACTTATTAAATATATTGCATTTGCTTACTTGCAGTTTTAAGCGAATTACATGTAGGAAGAAACTAAGGATCTCAGCTGGATTTTCTTTTATTGAACCAAGAAAAAAACTGACTTGTACTTGTAAAGCCACAATAATAGAGCAAAAAATAAAATTCATGTTTATATTCCACGATAATATTTAGGTACATGGTGCTTACTTTTGTTATGTTGGTATCGGGCAATTAATGTATATCCCAAATGCATTCTATTTTACCAAAAGTCGTATAAAAGAATTTTTATTGTGGCGAAAGCATTTTTACTGCACTCATTTTTATGGAAGTAAATTCTAAGTAAAATAGTATAAACTTTTACTTCCTAATAAAATTCCAGTGTAATGTTTTTCCAAATTTAATGTGACAAAGAAATTGCTTTGGGATTTTCTTCTGCATGTATGTAGGGTACCTACACACATGCAGACATACCTTCACACATACTTAAGAATGAATCATTAATTCCAATTTTACAAGGACAATTCTTAGGTAATTTACTGCATAAAACTGGAAATACCTTCACCACGCTTGAACTGTCAGCAAATTAATTTCAGTCTATGCTATTCTTGTCCTGTCTAGTCAATTTTGAGCAAGGAGAAAAAAGGATATTATACTCGTGTCACATAAAGATATAAACCGCACAATGCAAGTAGGTACTGGACATGTGTAGGTGTTGATCCTGAAAGAAATGATTTTATTGCATATTGTCTCTTATAGGTACTTAAACAATTATTATTCAAATAATGCACCTGTACGAATCAAAATATAAAGCAGTGCATAAAAAATGTATCGAATCACACTTGTTACACCTAATTTCTTATTGTAAATATCTGGTAGTTTTAAGCATTTGATTCTTGTGACCACAAGACCACAAATAGGTTCCTTCCCTTGTGAATAAATCTTAAACACAATGCAGTGCATTGCCCAGTTACTTATTTTATTGGTTATCAAAGGAGTGGTATATAATTATGATAAAAGGTGCTCGCATTTCTTACTACGCTTTGAGTAAGATATATTTAACTCACACGATCAAGATATACGATTATACGATCCATAAATCTTGTATTCATTTAATTAAATAACCTTTCTAAACATAATAAACGAATCTTGCAGTCTCAGATAATTATTTATTCCTCGTAAATTATCACTGTAAGAAAGGGTTGGAGTCACCGCATGTGTAGCTAGGTATATTACTGATACAGTAAATTAAGGAGAATGTAAGTTGACAGAAGGACGGTGTGTTCAGCTACAGCATCACATCTAAGAGAACGCCTCTGGAAGAAACAAGCAAATTATTTAGTTTCTGTTATGTCTGCAGAAATCTTTCTTCACAACTGCAAATAATATTACGTGTACATATGTATACGCGTAATGTACATAGTCCAGCTACTATAGAAGCATACAGTACCCTAGAAATCTTGTTAAAGTATCATATTCGTCGCATTCTTATTAGCATATAATTCTGTACGTACATGAATCCACTACTACTACTACTTGATACAAAAATGGCTTAAGGAGATCAGTCAAATCTAATCTGAATAGACCACTTACACAAGATCAATTGCTACCACACCTGCTGCCAAGCAAAGGCACCTGATGCCGGAGAGCTCGTTCTGTGGTCTCTCTCAGCCATCAACAACAATATTGGAGTGTCAAGTAAGTACAGTTTGTGTATCTCTCTACCTCGATGAGTTATCACATACCATCCTTTAAGTTGAACTACATTAACAATGTAAATACACATTTCATTCTTCTACGTTTCTTTATCCTTGTAAACGTTAAGGCACTTATTTGGCTTGGATATGTTACTGTACGCTGTACATTCTGTTCATTTGTTGTTAACCCATTTGGAATGAAGAGTTTGCACATTTTCTGTGTGAGTTCATGGCTGTATATATTGCCAGACAATCTCGCTGAGTTGGAAGTAACCGAATATCAACAATGTTATTCTTATTCTTATTACATTTTTATATAATTGCTCTCGTAGTAGCTAGTAGTATGCAGTTTTTTATTATTCAACTTATTACACGTTCATCGATACTTTCTATTCCTCAATGCACACCATAACGATAAACAAATATTATGTAGGCTACATAATATACTTTACTACGCATCATAAAGAAATTGTGTCCAACACAGGGTAGATCCACCAATGTATCAAGTACAAAGTCATACAGATCACTGAATAATGTACAATCATCAAAATTTGACTGTTTACATGCTTATTAAGATAAATTATTATGAATTGTACTGCAGTTGTTTGACCTTTCGTTAAAAATATGCCATATATGTACGAGGTACCTACCACATTATAATCACGATCTGAATACAAAGCACTACCGATACACATAAAACAATCGTCAAAAATAATACATCTTGTATAGTAGCAGATTTGTAAGTAAGTTACCTACCTATGTGTCTAATGCATTATACCTTTGAATGAAAGGAGTAAAATTCTCCGAACACATGTATTTGCATAAAAGCATCCTGTATACGTTATCTATAACATTGTATTGCTTGTATAGTTAGATTGTGCAGTACCCAAAAATTATGTTACCTATTAATTGCCAGCTTGCATTAATCATTATTATCTAGAGGCTTTGCTAGCTCATTTTTGAAGTTACTAATAACTGTTCGTATAGAACCTTTTGCTTGATTAATGCATAAAATTGGTAAAGATAAGGGAATTTGGAACTAGGGAAAAAGAAAGGGTAAAATATCACAAATGTAACGTCTAGAGACAATGATATCGCAGGAATTAGCTTACTTACCTGTACTATTAAAAAGAAATGAAGAAGAGAACCTGTAGCCATTATTGTATAGGTACCTTTAAAAATTAAACCCCAAAAGCATTACTCACAAACTCATTAAAATCTATAAATTGATTGACATTGAAGATTTTAATAGACTATCAAAAGGTGCTGGCAATTATGTACTAATTACCCTCGCGACATGAAGTGAATGTGTTAGATAATGAAGATAACTACTTACATCGCCATGATGTATTTTATAACAAAGCAATCAACTTTCAGCAACAAGCAGGTTTGCAAAGATATTCTTATTAGCACGCAATTACACACCTGCTCCCAGTAGATTTTATTGATATCCTTTTTAGCATAGTGGTTAAAGACGAATAATACAATTACTGTCTTTGCAATTAGTACAAAAGCGATTATACAGATCAATTACCACGTAAGTGCAAACTATGAGGTGTAATTATCTTTTGCAACAACATGCCATAACATTTTTGAGTATAGGTGAGACAATAGAAAATATTTACCCTGCTAATAATGTCTCATAATATTTGTATTCATATTTAACTTAAGTACATATGCTTACCTACTTTTAAGTAAATATTTTTTGTACTGAAGAAATTGGTTATTAGTTATTAGTTTATTTAAATACCGATTGTCTTACACTACCGCAAACAACCAGAAGGGCGTATGCGTGTGTACGTAAAAAGCATCAAATTTTCAAGACAATAATTTACAATTTATATTAAAACAAATAAAACCCACCTGTAGCTATCGTAGTAAATAATTGCAAACTACGAATAGCAATTACAATTGTCATTAACGCTCACATCCACGTGCCTGAGAAATTAAATGTTTAGTAACGAAGCACATAGTCATTGCAATTTAATGCTTGATTTATTATGTACATAAACCATGCACAAATATTACATAATAAAAGAGAGTACGTAATAATAAGTTAATGCAACGTTTCCCAAGTAAGTTAACATGAGACAACACATTTATAAGGTAAATATGCATTAAAATTCGAATAAAAAAGTTCTTTTGTCGCCAGTTAAGGATGTAGCACAAGAAGTTGTGTATAGGAAATATTGGATGCAGAAAAGCCAAAAGACCTTCATGAAACAATCGTAGTCTGTAATTAAGGGTTTAATTTCATTATGGATTTTCCCATCTTTTAGACTGGGTGAATATTGGATAAAATGACGTAAGAATACAATTGCATTGTAATAGTATCGTATAGGTTTGAGCTTCCGTCCTGTCTGGTTTTTATCACTGTTGATTCTATTCCTCTGCTGTTTACTAAGTAGTGGTACTCAAAACCAAGTGATATACTAAAGCACACCATCATAGTGTCGTTGTTGTAGTGTATTCCCTTTTCTTTACCACAATTTGTACTTCGTATACTTACTCTACTTTGAAAAACGGAAAACAACAGATGTGTGTAGCATCTTCTGCCTTCAGACTTCAGATAAAGCGAAGGAGCAAACAAAAGCAGCTGCCCTGAAGTGAAGATTGTACTGTATTGTTTGCACGAAGATATTATTGCTATATGCAATGGCTGGTAAGTTGTTGGAACTTGCCCTGAACGGGTATTGGGAGTGAAGTTGAAATGTGTGAAACAATGGATAGGTTATTATGCTTTATATAACATGCTTTTATAATATTCCTCTACATAGACAGAGATATACGAGAAATAAACGTGCATTAATATTATGATGACGATGCATATACAAGGATCAATGTTATAGTAGGAGGCAGTAATAGTGGCCAACAGAGAATCAAAGATTCATTGTTAATGTTGATACACAACAATACAATACAGAGAGATATTATACTTATGGGAGTTGTGTGTGTGTACGTATTGTATTAGCCAAGCTTAATATGTTTTTACCTTACATAAAAGTACATTGGTTGATTCCACAGTAGTGCAGTGTGAGCATGCAATGTTTATGTGTAAGAAATAGGCCCCAAGGAGCAAAAAACGAGACGAGAAAGCCCAGAGATCTATGCCGACGGGCTCTGTGTAACTCATTTAATCTCAAATATTTTTCTGCTTCACTCATCTGTTCTGCTCTGGTCCATTGACACGAATGCTGTGCACCTGAAGCTCTTTAACTCTCCTTCTCTCTCCAACATTCAGTCCAGACGATATCCCATCGATTGAGAAAATCCAGTTTGATTCTTAAACACAGCCACAGCTAAAGTGCTCTTTCCCACTCTGCGATTCAGCTATAATATTATTGCAATTACAACTACAACAAAACATCGCCTGCAGTTTGATAGCCAATAGTAGTATTTCTGCTCAGAGAGAACTCGGTTAGCTTTCTGCAGTCTGAGGTCTGCTGTCTCGGGGTGGTTTGTGTGAGTGAATCTACATAACTAGTACCTATACGTATGGTATTTAAGCATCTCAAGACTATGATGCGTTATTATCCTCTATAAACAATGTAGGTAATATATAAAATATGTATTGCAAAGTGTAAGCTGTGTATTTACAAGAACCGTGTGGAGATTTTATACTAATAGTTTAGTATCAGTATATATAAGTGCGGTTATTACCTTCGATAATTGAGAAGTGTGAAACTTGATTTACTATATAGACAATGTTCTAGATATCTGCTAATAATACTACGCCCACATACACAATTTAACTTCATATATTTTTTATCAACATTGAAACTCATTGTTTAGAAATGAAGCATCTTAATATTCTCATAGAGAAAAACACATTAATCTGCGCCAAGGGATAATGTAACTATTTAAGTGCACAAATGATACTCTTTTAAAGGTAAGATTGTTAAAATTCAATATTTTAATGTTAATTTAATTTTAATGAGTATACAATCCAATCACTAATCTGCAATAAGTTTTATTATTAATTAAATGAACAGTTTAATATTATATGACACTACAAAAAAGGTTTGGACACATTTTCAAAATACCTAGACACAATTCCGACTGTATACGAAAATTCAAAGAAACAATAAATTTAAATAACCTGCATATGTAGCAAGTAATTAATAAACTGGAAGATGATTTAAATACTAATCAGTGCACAAAATAAGATGGAAAGATGGGATACATAAAGACATCAATCGATACACTACGTGATCCGTGATGCACAAAAGTTTAGTGTGCAACCAGTTCGTGCGTGTAATAACGATAAATTAGTGAAGCATACCTAAATATTAAATACATAACCTTTTGCTTTTCCTTTCCATCCTGGAATCTCTCAAACATAAGAATAACGTGTAAATTAACAGAAACTTATGCTGTTTCTATCATTTTGGTACCATTTTGCATGTGCTATAAGAATTTTTAACACTGAAAGTAAAGTCAGGACGATACAACCTACTACGACACAATGAAGAAACTATATACATATTTGATTGAATCGATGCTTAGAAGTTATAACAAATTATGCATGTATTAGTTGAATAATGTTAAGCTAGTTATACATAATTTAACTTTCTGTATATGTATTTGCCAATTGCTCGTAAAGCTTAATCTTCCTAAAAAATTCAGATTGTATGTGTGCATAATAATTATTTCAATAGTTTCCTTCCTGGTTCAAAAGTTCCAAATGAATCCTGCATGGGAATTCATTGTTTCGGCAACTAACTTTAGTTTCATGTTTAAGTGATTGCTTAACGTACTCACGTTTATGAAATACTACTACACTACTACAGATATTCCCTGCTGCAATGGTGCACTTGTATGAAATTGAAATACTACAAACAAGCTGACTCCAACAGGCAGGTTGCATGCAATACAATTGTGTTGTTTAGGCATAGGCAATATATGTAGTATGTTGTGTTATTTGCATAATAATCAGTCTAAAATCTTTCACTTTTCTTTCCATACCCTTTACTTACCTATATCGAGTCCTTACGATTGTGAACCTAGAAGGACATCCAGAAGGTAACGTCTGATGCGAAAATGTGAGAGGATCATTGATTTCGTTATGTAAATTCAATCAACGTAACTAAACTGTAAGATTTGGAGAGATGCAAAACTCCGAAAAATCTAGATTATTTCCATTTCTCTGGGTTATGGCACCTGTACGCACAGTGTGTAGTAATATTAGTAACATGTACATATGTATTTTAAAAAACAACTCTACAATGCTGCTGCATGAAATTTAAAGGGAACAAAATGTCCTTGACTTCTGTGAGTACTTGTTCGAAGTAAAGCTCTGTATGTCCTGTATATGTATTCTTCAGGCACTTAAGGTATCCTAAGAATTTAAAAATGCGTGTAAAATAAGTTGTTATGAATATCACTATATCACTCTCTCTGTCCATCCTTGATAGATACCGTACTCAATATATGACTTCATGAATCTGAACAAATATTATAACTGCGAAGCATTTTGAGAGCATTGTATTGCCAACAACAAATTGCGACACATGAATGAACAATCTCCATGCATGTATCGGAAAAATAGTGAATATACCTTATATATACATAAATGCATTTTTCTGCTTTCCCATTGCTTAGCTGAACAATTTGCTACGGTCTCCTCACTCACATGCCATTGATATGGACAAGTTATTTAATACGTGACACGAGAGAACGTACATATGTTTCATTTAATTACATCATTTTATGTTAAATCATGCAAAGAAAATTCTATACTTATGACTTATATGCAAACCAAAAGGCAGCAGTAAGTATTAAGGTAGGTCATGGTCATAAAAATATAGGTAATACTAGATCTAATCTACCTACATGATATAAATAATGCATTTTTGCGAAGAAAAATTTACTAGCATAATTATACCCTTATTTCTTTGCTGGAGAATACAGACTCGACTTGGGCTAGGCATATTACTGAGTAAGTAAGGTGTTCTAAAATCAAGGTTGGATTTGGGTTTGGCTGAGGTTGGGGTTGGAAATAAGCACCTTGTAAAATCAAAGTCAAAAACTAAGTAGTAAACTAGTTTCATTCAATATTGATATTTCCCTAAAGGAAGATTTTTAAACATTACGTATGCAAAAATATTATGCAAAAAACCAGAGTAGTGGAGTATTTTGCAAACTTTTTTAGTACATCCAAAACCCTGGACAAGAACATCATGGACACAACCACATGCCACAGACCACAATGCAAAATTATTTGAGATTACTATTACTACTACAATGCATAAATACAAATACTTTACACGCACAACTTGTAATGTACTTACTGGACTAAACATACGGCTGCTACGGGCATAAATACATGGCTTTTTGCTTTGCACAAAGAACTCACAGTCCACAATCTCCACACTGACTCCATAACTTCCCTTGCGTGTATACACGCTTGTAGGAAACGAGACTTGCAATTTATCTTCTCCATTCAACCGAGAGGAGTTTCATTTCACTTGCTTTTGCAGTGTGCGATAGCTCTTCATGGCGTCAAGTCGTTCGTGCTTTTGTTTGGTTGCGTCACGTTTTTCAAGCTTTTCATAATATTATGCATTTTGTTTCAGTGATTATAGTTTCATTATCTCTGCTCTGCTCTGCTGCTTCTTGAATAGGTTATTATTTATCGAGTGTTAATTTAAATTACATAAAGTCAAATTGTTTACGAAGTGAAAGTGTTTTTAATTTAATTTGTACTAAATGGTATCTTCCAAACAATCCGAATAATACTTTTTTTTTAAATTCTGTCATCTGTGAATGTGAGTGGTGGAAAATAATTCGTGTTTAGTTATAATTATCTTTTTCATTTTTACGAGTTTGAAATCGTTGAGTCATAATCATAGTGTAGCTGCAGCTTTTTGATGTATTGCCACTGGTTGACAAACTTGATATTGTCAGTAAGTTAAAAATTCCTACAAAATACGGATGTAAAATTACAATTTTTAGTTTCCTGTCTTTTTACGTTTTCAACTCCTTTTTCTCACTTTAATGAGTGGTCGGCACTATTTGTAAACTGCTCTTTGAGAGTGTATTAACCAATTCGATAGCTGCGAAACATGCATGTTTTATTTTGAATGAAAATGTGGGCATCGGAAAGACATTGTTTTGAAACCTTCGTTGCCATTTTTTCTAGGTCGAATTTCAAAAATTTAAAAGTTGGAAATTATTAATAAATTTTGAAAAAAGTTTTGGCGCCAATTTTTTGGAACTTTTAAATTTTTGCACGGTGGGGAATCATATTACCTACTCCCTGTTAAAATTTCAGTCCGATCCGACAAAATTTGACCCGGTTGCCATGGCTCTAAACATTCAAAAATTAAAAAAAAAACGTTTTGGCGCGAATTTTTTGAAATCCAAAATTAACGCACGGTGGGGAATCCTATTGCCTACCCCCTGTTAAAATTTCAGCCCATTTGGTCAAAAAATGGCCGAGATACAACACTCTAAAGTTTTCGAATACAAATGCCTCCCCTCCCCCAACCATGGGGAATCAAAATTTGACGCGTTGCCATGGTTCTAAACATTCAAAAAAATTTTTTAAAGTTTTGGCGCAAACTTATTTGAAATTTAGAATCAACGCACGGTGGGGAATATTATTGCCTACCCCCTGTTAAGATTTCAGCCGATTTGGTCAAAAAATGGCCGAGATACAACACTCTAAAGTTTTCGAATAGAAATTCCTCCTCACCCCCAACCAGGGGGAAATTCGATCTAAAAAAAATTGCAACGAAGGTTTAAAAACAATGTCATTCCGACGCACACATTTTCATTCAAAACAAAACATGCCTGTTTCGCAGCTATCGAATTGGTTAATATACTCTCATAAGTATGTCCAACTGTTTGCCAAGTTGCACTTTTTGCTTACGCATTATGTATATTTCGCGTACTTTTTGCCATAAAGATATTTTGGTACCAACGGATTAAATTGTGATTGACAACCATTGCAAGGGACTTATTTTGACCTCATTCGTTCGTAGCGAGGTCAAAAGTTTTTTAGGTTTTGTTTACAAATCATTGAGAAATGGATACCCATTGAATTTAGTATTATTTAGTTAGTTCGGTATTCTGCACTGTCTCATCATAATTAAGAGCCATGAAAGAAGCAGCTACCCAAAACTACCCTTTTAGAATCGAGATTGAAATTATGAGAAAGCATTAGTATGAAAATGAAATGTGTAAAGATGTATCATGTCTTTGAAATTACTATAAAGAAATATTTTATGTATTTGTTACAAAAATCAGTGTGCTGGCTGTGTCGCCGTGTACGAGTGTGCTGTAGCATTTTTAATGAGCTGCTAAATTGTTTTTGATAAGAATACATATTACATTAATTATTATTGCACACTACACTTGTAAAGTGGCTGAGCCTGTGGAAATAGACTTAGTGGCAAGAAAGGAACTATTTGTAAGGTCAATTGATGATGATTATCGCGTTGATTCCTCATGGAAAGTGGTAAACCAAATATACCGAAATGGAGGCAGATTTTGTATTCGATGGTTTTTCCCGTATTTGATGTGATACTGCTGCCGAACCGATATGTGTTCATAGTTGCAGTGAGAAGGTTGATAAAATTAATGAAAGATTCTGCATAAATCATAAAGTTATTACGAGTTAGAATGTGGATAATGAATTGATTATGAATTGCCGATGGAATGTATTACGTGTAAAATGAAAATAGCGTCGAGTATATGATAGGTATGTGAAATGTAAATGTTGAATGTTAAGGGAGATGAAATTACCTAAAAATGGGATGGATAAGTCAGTAATTAAATAGAGATAAATATTGTGTTGTGCAAATACATAATACGTACATCGCTTTTTATGGTACATCGTATAATACAAAGTATGTATAGGTAGTTTTAGAAATAATATATCCAGTCATAAAGTAAATAACGAAATGTGAACAGTTATTAAAGTACGGTATGTCTACTCGACACTTAATCAAATTAACCCAATCACAATCAATCAAGTTTTATTGTGTTAACTAACTCGGACGAAATATTAATCATCATCTGCGAAATTCAGAATTCATTTATGTAAACCTCACTCTATTGAATTTAATACTAAATCCTTGTATGTAAATTAAATAGAATTTGAAGTCATCCCATTTTCTTTCGTTAGCGTTATTATCTCATATCCTTTGAAGAATATACAACACAATTTAATACAGTACATTACCTTTACAAATGTGTGTGTAAGTACGCAGTCTAAGAGCATCTCTAAGTGAGTCTTACAAACTCATGTGCTACAGAAAATAGAGATGTTTCTGGTAAGTGCGTGCATTATACTCAAGTTTAAAAGTTTACAGCTGCTATGTAATATGTAACATGTAACCCTTCAATTCTGAAGTGTACATTAAAATCATTTCATTTGCAGAATAAGAATAAATCTACAGTAATAGCATTTAGATGTCAGGATGTCACAGATTAAATAAGGTCCGTATTTATTGATCATTGTACTACATATATGAATACATTACTAAATTAAATACATTTAAATCTATTAATTGTACCTACATAATTTTTTAAATTAATCAGTTCATACGCAATGCAATTGGCTTGTGTGTTACATTAGTTAGTTCTCTGGTGTGACTCAAGTGTAATTAATACCGTGTTATAGCTACTACTAGAATATTATTATATTATTATTACTTAAATTAAAGTGTACTATTACCCTTGTATTTTCAAGACAGTCTGATAAGTGAAACCGAACCGTATAGTATAACTGTGCAGAACTGATAAACAGTACGTGACATAACGCATGTCAAATTGTACCTACGTATAATATTGCAATTAAAGTATGTTATGTACTTTTAAGTAAAGTGATCGATATTCTAATTGCTTCAGTTGTCTAATTCATTTCTAATTCATACCCGCTACACATTCTTACTTTCATATACACATGTTTCGAGTTTATGTTTAAAGTACTGCCTATAAGTGTATCAATATTTATTTCGAAATTCACATTTCGTCCATCATTAATCATGATTATTGCAATTACGCATTCCAAACAACCAGAAAGAATACTCTTACTAAAAAGTGATCTCCACGTTAATTTCTCCATTGCATCACTGCATAATAATTTTGTGTACATGACACGAGTAATTAATTTATCAATTCCCTTTTAATGAGACATCGAATCCTTTTCTATCCGCATCCTTATAATATTTTGACCCATACTCCACAATCTTTGTCTATATCGCATTGCATCTATTTGTAACATATTTAGACATTATACGTCTTGTGTATATTGGAACGTGTAGAAAATTAAATGATGGAAGATAAAAGCATTTGCATTTGCGGGGAAGAAACAACAAGCATAACACAATTGAAATCGGATGCAAATAGTTGTGTGGTACTGGTACAGTCATAGACGAGTCAGGCATTCATTATTTCTTTTATGTGGAACGCACACATGCATGGTTTCATTTAGATGCGACACAATAATGCATATATAATTTCATTTTAATACCTACTACATAAAGGTACAAGAAGTTACCCGAGCCTACAATTAATATTTACAGATATAAGTTTCACATACACTTATACACACCTTACTCTTACACTCACCCTCCCAACAATTCATAAATATTATTATGACTCAAGATAATTTTCAAGTTCCTCGTGCTTGATGTGAAATGAAATGAATGAAGTTCATCACAACGAATGCAGCGGTGAAAGTTGGAAAAATCAAAGAAATACGTAAGGAGGTTGTAAAATTTTATGCTTTGCCTTGTACATGTAAGTATGTCCAAAAAGTTTCACCACATTTAGAATGCATGTCCTAATGTTTGTTATGCATGATTATAATATGTTATGGTTGATTTGATAGTTTCCTCAGTATTTATGTTAGAATCATTTTTGGCTGTTTAACCTTACCGTGCCCAATGCACGTTTGTGTTTCATCTAATTGTGTTTTAAATGTGTCTGGATTGAAGTATTTATAATAATGATGTAGTATTGTTATAGACAACAATGAAGAAGAGTAAGTCGATACAGATTACAGATAAAGAAGTCAGTCCGCATGATATAATAATAAAAGCATTATAATGGTGAGTACAGCAGTTAACTTGTGTTAGTAAAATAAGATGAGATGCTATGATGACATGATGACGCTGTTAGAGATATACGCTATGCCGTGCTCTCTGGATGCCTGGATGTAGTATTTACCTAGTCGACGGTTTTTTTGATTTGCTGGATCATCTCCAATGTCTAAAAGAAGAACGGCGTGGCACACGGAGATTTTTTCGGTTCGTTTTGTACGTGCTTACTACTTTGGTTTTCGTATATTTATACTTGTTTATACGTAAGGGCCCATCCATCCATTGCTGTTGTGTCTGTATGACTGTATGTATCATTGAATACGCGCTTGCACAAGTACAGAAAACAAGTCGATGCAGAAGATGTTGCTTAGGACAGAATCCACAAAATAACACAAGATATCACAATTTAGCTCCTTAACTTTAGTACCCAAACATGACTTGCTGACAGTTCTAGCGTTTAGTTCATGGTCTATGGAAGAATCTGGGTCAACAAACCTTTGTTTCGCAGCAAAATATAATGGGAGATATAAGGTCCTTAAAATTAAATGCCTATCCTGATTTTCTAGACGCGACTATGTCTTTCAAACTTCAAGTCAAGTGCAAGGCAGTTATTCGCAATGAATGAAATTCAGTGAAATGATATATACTTGAAATCCATTATTTATAATTTTAATGCTTCTACAGCAGACTAACAAAGTAAAGATAGAATGGAATGAGCTGGTCTGAATGAAGGTAAAAGGTATATAAGTTCAATCAAAGCATGATGTTACTTAGAAAGGTAAAAATGAGTTATTTAATTGAGATGCTCCTATATACGAAGAAGATTCCTGGGGGAATTTGTATGTGACAAATTCCAACGATCGTACATGAATGGTTATATAAGTATAAGCGTTTAAGCATAATATATAAAGTACCTACTAAATAATAGAGAAGAATTTTTATTTTTTAGATCATTAAAAAAGTTGCTATTTTTTGTGTTACATACAAAACGTGATGTGAGTTATGTCGTTATGAAAAAGTGTGACGGTGGAATGGAGTCTCAAATATTCTTTCATTCACAGGATTTTTTGCCTTTGCAAAACTCATTCGTTTCCTTTACACTTCTTGGCCCAGACTCAACAACATAATCATATGGTATGCGGGAGTCTCCAAATGTCCGACATTATAATTATAATTAAATCCCTCCCTAGATTCCTGTGGAACAATACTTTTGGTAGAAATTTACTTTGTATTGTAGCGTATCTGTCAGTAACACAATAAATCCGTGCATGCTTGCGCAAATGTATGTATAGCTGAATGAATGTACAGTGGCTACGTTTACTTCATGTACTTGTGTAGTTATGGTGTATCATGTACCTACCTTGGTATGTATGTACGTACAGTACATATGCAGTGCATTAAATTAGACATCTTATGTATGTGGCATGGTGTAAGTGTATAAGTAGTGTCTATGTACAAGTATAATACACTTTATGCACTTCCAAAGTCAATAATACATACCTAAGTATCTTCTATCTACTATCTGCCATATTTATTATAGTTATACAGAAACAGACGAGGTTACATGTACAACGTGTGTATTTGCAGTTGTGTAATATGTTTACATCTGTAGTCTTTGTCTACTTTCATCTGCTATTTCCTACTGTCTGGTATTAGGAATATAATTAAGTCGCAGTAAAATACAGGGTCTGGCTAACCATACCACGCTAACTCTTCGGATAATTAATGCAATTTCAATTTACATATTTATTCCGCCAGCTCCTCAGTGAATAGTGCAATTAAAATCATCCACATGGACGGACAACCTATAAATCGCCAGGTCAAAGTCATCGGACGGTACTGCGTACTCCTTTGGAACTATAAGTATAAGGTAGGTAGATATGAAAAAGAACTAAAAAGAAGATGACCACATAAAATGCTGCATGTACATTATTTACAGAAAACAGTGTGAAATTAAGAAAAATGAAATTCGGGAGAAATTTTTATTTTTGCATTTTGTTTTGTGTCTGTTTGTATTTGAATTACTTCCCCAAAAATAAATACGTAAAGAAAAGGAAAGCATGTTAGTGGTTAGGTACGAATTTATCCGAATTTGAGCGAGGCACCCTGTATGTCTGTTTTACAGTGTTACGAATGTTACGAGTTAAGAGTTCTCTTTCGTCAGGTTGAGTCTCTTTCTCGCATAAATCGCACACACTGCAAAGTATTAAGATAATCTGTCCTGAGTCTGTGTGTGTATAAACTAAAGGAAAGAAGCACAGAAAATCTTAGCAATGCAATGAACACAGCTATTCCTTTTTGCTTGTGCTGAGTCAAAGTCTTTACTTTTCTGTTTACACGCACTATAGTTTAGTTGTTGGTTTGAGTGCAGAGTGACGGAGTACAAAACGGAGTATAGAGTGGATTAGATTAGAAGTCTAGTCTTGTCGGTTGTCTTGTCTGTCTGTGTCTGGTTCCGTGGTTCCTTTATTTCATATAATAATACCATTTTTATACCTACATGATTTTGCTACCTACTACCTATATAATACGAATCTCGTACTTATCACCATACGTCATAATAATATACATTACACGTATGTAGATTATTATTTTCGCTTGCGCTTCTTATTCCACTATCGTAGTGTGTGTTTTCCGTCTATCTCTCTCCATTTCTTGTATTCTGTCAATTTCTGTCTCCCTACTCCTCGCCTCAACCAGCAAAACACTTACATTATAGCCAGAGCAATAGCAAGACAACAGATATATACGACAAAACTCCCAACTACTACTGCTGCTGCTTGTGTGTATCTGTCTATGCGAGATGAGGATATGAAAGAAACACGCAATAGGCTGCCTGGTATCATCTTCGCCAATGTCGTGCACTCGACCAGACCAGATGCAGCCGATAGACCTAACCAAACCAACCAACTCGCTGTAGTGCATTAATAGTGAAATTTTTTCTGTCCAGACACAGACTCAGACTGCAGATGAATAATTCCTTTAGCTTTTTACTTTCGTCTGTCTGTGTCTTGTCTTTCAATAGTACAAAAAAGCCTACCAAACACATACACATTAAATTATACTATACTGCCTCTGACTCTATAATATTATATGCCGTCTCTCTGGAATCTGAGTCTTCTGTAGTCTGTTAGAGTTTTGTTAAGTGTTGTACTTGTAGTAGTCATTGACATTCTTACACACCTGACATAAAAGTAAGTAGCTAGAAAAATCCACAGTACAGCTCGATGATGCGATGTCAGTGTCAGACAATTATATTTAACTTTAATATACAGAATACAGGCGCCCATTGGTTAGTCTAGTAATGGAAATCATTATTAGAGATTCACAGCCATGTTTTATATGTCATATAATGTTACTTCACTTGTATATGGAAACAGCTTTCGCAATTAAATACAGATAGTGTCTCATCCTTTAATTTCGCATAGAATTACTGAATATGAGCGGTAGAGACTTGTATTTATATGACAAAATGACTCAAAATGGAATTTACGATAGCCCAGCTTCATATAGAGCAAGTGTGTGTATACCTATACTATACATACATATTTTTCACATTTAAATATTTCCCAAGCGTATATCTAACAATCCAAGACGATATGATATGCCTACATACCACATAATATAGGTATAAGGTATGCTTATGTAATATCCTTACAATAACTGAACATATGGAGTTAGCATCTTCGCTAAACTAAAGACTAAAGAGATACAGGTATGTAAGTTATGTTTAATGTTTTTTACGGGAAAATAATCTCAACGTTTCCTTGTTGATTGGTGGATTCCAGACACATATTTCCTTGCTCATTGCTCATAATACAAGCTTTATTTAAGAAAATAGGGTATTTACGTCATTTGGGTAATCCGAGACTTTTGTGACGGTGCTAATCACAATCAGTCATGTAAAATTGAAGAATCGACAAAGTACTTAACCGAAGAATGAAATAAATGGTTTACCTATGTTAATGTGATTGATGAAGGATATGCTCACATTCTTTGGTGATTTGAAGAGGTAAATCACCTATGTGCACCTAAATATGTTAATTTGTTGATAAAGTAATGTAACACAACTAATGATTTTTACCTGTTATATTATTAGTTCAAGTAGTGTTCCTGATGATATGGCAGTTGCGCTTACGCGATGTAAGCGCAACTGCCGTACAGAGTGCACATAATTGTTATATCAGGCATTATCAATAAATCGATTATTACATTACTGACACGAATGTTGCTGTCTTGTCTGCCCTTTGACGACAAAAAGATGTGAAATGATATGTCTGGCTGGATTACCTTCTTCTATGCCAGACAAGCTAGGTGGTTAGGTTACCATCCCCTAAAACCATCGATCAAACCATGTAGAAGTACAAAGAAAGAGGAAGTAATGCCAGTAAAGCTATGTAGCTATTTGTTAGTGGTTATTCGCTACATGTAACATGCAATTAAAATGTCATTTTGAGCGTATAAAAGCATTGTTTTAGTATTTCCCCATGTTTCTGATTTTGAGACAACGTAAAGTGTTTCCCTAATTTAAAAATCTGCTATACAGCCTTGATAGACCAATAGTTTAAACTTAATAATAACTAACCTTGATTTGAACCCATTTTCTAGTATTTTGCTGCAATCCAAAAATTGTGACATGTCATGTTGCACATAATATAAATAGGTAAAATATTTGTCAAATATTGTTAGACCGTACATGGAGGTGTTGTACAAAAATGTACTTAAATAGACCAAATGTACTTACTACTTATATATAGTGGAATGTTGTGAACATATTCTGTATGTGACTTTTACGTTGTGTAGGTTGTGCTTCTCTGATTCTTTACCGAATATTGATATTCGTCGCAGTTGGGTTGAAGGCTGATTCTGCAAATTCTTGCAATATATTGTGTTTTATATAAGAAAAGGCAGCCTGTAAAAATTGTCGTTGGTTCGTTCGTTCGTGACTCGACATTCAGTCTAGTCTACCGTTTACATACAGTCTAGTCTAGGTCTAGGCCGTCTAGGTTTAGTCTAGACTGTGAGACTCACTGATTCGATCATAATTAACTTTACTACTTTAACCACTACAAAACTAACATTACAATAATCTATTGCATATATTTTATAACTACATTTTACTAACAGGGTATACTAAATAATTCTCAGAGCGTAATTTTTATTTAACCACATACGAGTAAAAATTTCTAATATTCAAGCTATACGTTTGTATAAGTTTCTTTCAGTTGTAGAGAAGAATACTTGATGGATTCAGAAACTAAGAAAAAGGATACAGCTCGGCATAGCTTAAAGCCCGACAAAGCAGTGTATAAAGACGCGACTTGGTAAGTGAGTAGGTAGTTACTTTACCTACAAAGAATTTACCGGATGCCTGCCTATTTATTCTGCATGCACCTTGGCCTATACAAATATGTACCTAATATGGTATACAGATCATACACTACACATCGCAAATAATTGTGCAATAATGAACATCTTCTTTCAAATCTTACTCCGCTTTGCGGAGAAGTAAATCGTATTAATGAATTAATGATGTCTTAATTTTACAGGCTTTTCTTTCAAGAATGCTCTATCTGTATTATATTTATATTACTATAAATTGTTAAATGTACAAACTTTGCTTGCTTGATTTCTTTGTTGTGAATTCTGTAAAAGGAAAGATTCAGTTAAAAAAGAAAAACGCCTTGCCGAATGTTGGCAAAAGAAATGGGATTTTCTCTTAATGCCAGAAAATCGTATGAAAATCAAAAATGTAAGATTTACTTACACTTTAGTCTATGTAGAGTAAAAATAAAGTTGAAAAAACTGTGTAAATCCATCTTTTCCTGTTACACAATAATACATATAACTTATAGTATTATATACTAAATACATACAAATTGAAATAGGATGAAATAGAGAAAAGGCTGGAGACTGAAGGAAGAAGAATTGGATTGATTGCATATCAGACATATGAAAAAAGAGAAATTATTCTGCAACCATCTGCCCCGATTCCAATAAAATCATCAGGTAAATAAAACGAAATCGGCTATAACCAAAACCATGACTTAAGATAATACTTTTAACTCTTGATATGTATCTCATACTATTTTATGCAAAGTGAAAGCGCGTCATTTTCACACTATTTTACCTGTATGATTGATTTTATTAGAACGTATCATTATACATAATATGTAATGTGATAGAATGGTAGTATTCTATATAATGTACTTATCTTGCTTATCCTGGATAGGTGTTATAGGATGGCGATCATCAAACATGGAAAATTCGTTTAATCTGTACACTACTAAACCGCAACCCCACAAAATACGCTTCGTAGATGAGGAGTATGGTCGCTACCGAATACTCAAGTATTTACGAAAAAAGCCACAACCACAAGAGGAGCATAAACAATTTGAATTGCCTAGCAAATTTATCCGACATAATGTTAACCCTTTGTTATGCTAATTGTACGTAATAGTTAATAAATAAGTTTGTATAAGTAACTATTCCCTCTGTAAACATTCTGTAAATAAAGCCTCATCAATCATGCTACTTTTTATCTACAAGTCATTATGTCATTATTTATTCAGATATATATTTATATAATTTTTTTACATTCCGAATCGCTTTTTCACAAAAGCAGGTGGTAATTTTTCCAGTAAACTAGTAGGTTTAACTTCTACAGCTAATAATTCCTCTCCATCATTCAAAAATTCTACAAACGCTACATATTTGTAATTATTTCCTCCTGACTTCATAGAAAAGGTGTATTGATCTTCATCAACAGATGGACCAACACTTTTTCTGGCTTTTTTCTTAGGTTTCGAGTCAATATCAGTTTCTATTAAATACAGCCCATCGATGTCATATAAAACAATTTTGTCACCTTTTGGTGACCACGCACCTCCTAACACAGCCTGCAGACAATTTGAATTTTTCAGTTCTGTATCATACACAAATTTTCTGGTTTTAAAATTAAAAATTTTAACACATCTGTCAACATAAGCAATTAAAACTAATGGTTGGTCAGGATGAAAAATCGTCACTGTCGCAGAACATTCGTAGTTTGGAGTTTTTACAGGATCGTTTAATTTGTAAGAATCCATTTCACTGATTACCACCAACCCTCCTGAGGTAATTGCTATATATTTGCCGTCTGTAGACACTTCGATCATATTAATTCCTACATTTACAAATAAGTCATCAAAGGCCACCACATTCTGAAGTACTACCTCTGTTGCATCTTTGATTTGCACGAAACTAAGAAGAGTACCATCAACTGATACCAACACTATTGTTGATTCTTCGATGAAACGCATATACCAATGAGGATTTTCATCGAAGTCTAGTCCAAGGTCTGGGCTAATTACGGAACTTCTAGAATCCATTTTCAGCTTTTTCACCTTTGGAGCAAGCTTTTGATCGCCAGGTTTAACATCTTGCAGGCACAAGTTGAAGAAACTGATTTTTCCAAATACAGAATACGCGAAATAGCCTCCCTCTGGACTTACGCACGAGGACAAAATAGTTTCTTTTTCCTTACTGTTTAACTCTACCAGTCTCAATAACCTGAAAAAGTAAACAATCTCGATAATTATTAATGTTTTCCCATGTAACAATCCAAAATTATAACAAAGTTTAAAAATTCCTTGTATGAAGGAAGTAAACCTTGCATATTATATCATAAACGCGGTCAAGCATTAAATTATAATATTTAAAACTTACTCTTGATTGTTTTGGGGAAGTTTCCAAATGTCAATGGAGTTGTTATTTTGTACCAAGGCTAACTGTTTTCTTTTGGCTAATGATATTCGTGACGTGTTTACCATCGGCGGATATTTCGTTACAATTTTAGGTGGGAAGGAGCTAACAATCAAATCAGCATCACATCCTAAAATAGAGCAAAATATCTACGTTTAGAAATACAGCAACACTTGACAAATTTTTTTGATGCGGAAAGATTTTTCAAAGGAGGCATAAACACAATCTTACCTCCAGAGTATAGTTTGTTTCCGGTGGTGGCTAAACTTGTTACATCATTAGAGTGCATGTTTCGTTGATGAGACTTTACCCATTTGTCACCGTTTTTACCAACCTTGGATAGCATAACAACTACAGGATCCACTCCTAAAAATTAAAGGTAACATTTAAATTACATCTTGAAAATCTTGATATAGATAGTGTATATGCATTACAACTTGCATCAAAGCTGTTTTGCTAATTACCTGCTGCATATAATGAAGATTCGTCTGAAGAAAGTTTAATGCTTAATACATCTGCTTTATGAGAGTATATCCTAAAACGAAGTACTCCGTGCTCTCCACTCCAAAAACTGATAATCCCTCTAAACGGGTCAAATACGTATATTATTTTAAATACTCTACAACCTGATTTGTTTCAGAAATACTTTACTCAGTATGATTTGTACCTGGAGTCCCCTGATACCATATTCAAATTGTCCATTAAAAGTATTGACCAAACGATGGTTTCCTTATTTTTCGAACGTCCGGTAATAATACGTCGAATGGCATGACCTTTTTCTACTTCCCAGAGGCGAACAGAATCCGTGGAGCCCGTAGCAATAAATTTGCCACATGGAGACCAACTGATTGACAATACCCGACCTAAAATTAATCAAAATTGCAACATTATTCATTTTTTCAATTCACTTTCACTTCAATTTTTTAACCTTGGGGATCCGGATACCAAAAACCAAAAAATGGTAATTCGTGAGAATTAGATTTTTGTCTAAAAGAAAGAAACTGACAATAATAGAAATTGGGTCAACTCTTTCTAAAGGTATAATGGTATTTTTTAATAATTGAAAATAAAACAGAAAACAACTTTAGATTCACATTATTGTAACTTTGTTTCCATCAAAAAAGCAAAGATCATTAATATTTTATAAATTCTACTTTAGTTTGACTTTTTAACACGCTAACTTTGTATTTGAACTGTCAGATTATGTATTAAAATCTAATTTTCAAGACTGCCATGTCTTCAAATCCACTAAAGTAATAAATAATAATTTTGAGAAAGAAACATACCATCTTGCCGATCTAAAACTTTTATGTACTGCAAACTGTCTTCAGCGATTTCAAAAATATTTATAAATCCATCCTCTGTCCCGGCCTAAAACGCATTTAAGAAGTTGATGTCAGCCTGTCAGTACAATACATTTAAATGGTAAACGAAATGTTTGTCAATAGTTACTCACCGCCAAGAATCTCTCGTCATTATTGACGCTTAAACACCACACTGGACCGGAAGTAGCTACTAATTTTTCCTATTAAACAAAAATGCGTTATTTTTCCAAAATAATATTCAGAGCTAAAACCAGTATAAACAGTTGCATAATATAGGCATATAATATATATTGTATATACACTGTACAACTATGGAAAACTAGTCTTACTTTGATCTTCCGGGTCACCAAATTGTGCTCCAAAACAAAACCGTGCAATCCTCCAGAAAAAAGGCGATTGTTGGCCCAGATGATGCTTTCCACTGAAGGTTTATCTTCCACTGTTTCTAAATCTACCAAAATCTTTTCCATATATGGCATGTGTTTCACATCCCATATTTCAATTGCACAAACATCGCCCCCTCTGAAATAGGCACAATTTCAAATTATACACAACATAAATAATATAATGTACACAATAATTTGTATTTAAAGATGGAAGGATGAGACTTATAAATTGAATTTAATATTAATATAATCTTTCTTACCGAAATAAGGCTAATTTTTGTGTCTTCTCATTTAAACTAAGACAATTAATTGGATTCGGGCTAACATCTAAGATATTAGCAACATTAATTTTAAACATTTTAAGGCAAGTATTTTTAGATATTCAATAATATATGTGTAAATTGATTTCATGCGATAGTACAAGTGAACTTCATGAAAACACTATTTAGTTTAGTGATTCTGATTACATACTAAACAATATTTTAATTCTAAACTTTAAAGAAGTAAACAAAAACAATAACTACACAAAATTACAAGACAGACGTAACCAGTTTTGTTACTTAAAATACAAAAGTTAATTTAAATCTGCAAAACTAATATTTAATTTACAAAAATCGTGATGAATATTTATAAAGTACTTTATTACTTAAATATTCTTCTATTCGATCATTTGCTTTAAATGTGTGGTGCCTGTGAATTGTGAAACCAGAAGGAAACCACATGTATGTAAAGTGTGCATCAGAATTCAACAAAACTCCCGGCTTTCACCATTTTAGCTCTTAGGCGGCACATACTACAGAAGATGGCAATGCTTGAGTCTTTGTAAACCATTCGGTGACTTCCCAAAGTAAGGTAAAGTCACTGACCTTTAATAGCTGTCTTGTCTTGCTATGTAATCACTGCAATCTAATTTCTCATCTCATCCCTCGTTCACATTCACTAACAAAACTAATAGCTATAAGTTTTTTAAAGTAATCAAATATTGAAATTGTAACATTACTTACATTACATGTCCACTTACTTGTTATAGAAATTATGAGTATATCAAGCACAACCCACCTAACTAGACATTGTACTGTAATAATTAGAGTAGATTAACATAATTATTATGAGTACATTAATTATTGAGAAGTAGATTAACCGATTCAAATCAATGTATACTATTATGCGAGCAGGAACAACAAGTCTGCCATGTGTATTATCAACTTCAAATAAGCTCTTGAAAATCATAACACATGTCTTTTATAGGTATGAATTAATGCACTTACTACATTAAGTAAAAGAACAATGAATTGGACAAAAGTTTGCAATTCTTTTGTTGGGTCAACATTTGTAAGTTTTCGGTTCTATTCATTTCAGGGGACAATAAAGATTTTGTTGTTCTTTGTTTGGCTTTATTAGACGTTAGGATTTAACCCCCCAAAAAGCCCATTAATTAGAATCATAGGGAGTCAATATGCGAATGTGTGTCGTAGAATTTCATTAACAGGCAATTAGTTTGAAACAATCTGACGAGATTAGCACCTGTATATGCTCTCCTAATTAACGAGCAATAACAGTCATGCAGCATGCTGCGTATATTGTACATGTATATATATTGCATAAGGTGCAACGATACTTAACTCTCTTGTTTATCTGAATTCCATAATACTCAGTCTGTTTTGGTGTCATTCTGTCATTTATATGTCAGTAAAGTAAGTCTACACAAGCGTTTCTTTTAAGTGCTGAATTCACGAGCAATAAAAACTGTCTTTTGCCTTATCTGACTTTATTTGGGCATAAAGTTGAGATATTGTCACATATTCAATTGAAATTGCATCTTTTGATGTGCGTGCTAAAGATGTTAGCAATGGTAGTAAATCCTGTCCCATAGTCCCACTTGCTATCATGAGGTAGGTGATTACACCGAATATTCTAATGAAGAAAAAATCTTCGCAGATCGGAGAACAATAATAGCCATATGAATCAAATGAATAGGAATGAAAATATCAATTAATTGGGGAAGGCATTCATGTTTTCATGCTTCGTTAGAAAAAGGTTTGTTTTCAATTGTTCCAAAGTTTTGAAACTCTCGAACAAAGAAAGTTTTTCATTCATGGATACCAGATATTATGTAATTGTTTCTGGACATTTACATATTTTTGAAGACTCATACAAGCATTTCCGAAATTCAGGATAGGTTGTTCACAAAATAATCTCACAAAACTGAAAAAAACAATCCTTTTCTTGTCTTTAATACAAAAAGCTCATCTAATTCAACCAATGCAATGCTGTATGAAATTAACTTGGTTATTCGACTATTCCATAACTATGACTATTCGAACAAAATCTGTAAACCAAAAGGTGTTGTGTTAAGGTAAAAGTTCCATGAGAGTTTTTCAACACCACGTTGTACTGTAGAATTAGTAGAAAGGAACTAGCATCGAGGTATTGCTTTCCCCATGAAACTTAAAATCTCGATCTGAGATTATGATATTTTAATAACATATGAAAGCTATAGAAAGCTTTATATATTTAGATACTAGATATATGTTTTGCATATAATAAGGTTACTGGTTACCGTTGCCCAATTGAGCTTATTATTTATCCAAATAACTGTAATCAACTCCTCTGCAATGTTATTCCGTGCCTTTACATGCGATTATGCATATATCAGTAAACAGAGTCAGTCAACTCACATGGGAAGCATTCGTATTTTATTTATTTGAAACTGAATATTTTATAAGAGCGTATTTTACCAGGCTAAAAGAAAGTGTGATGCTACACAACATAACAGTGCAGTGCATGAAAGTAGTAATATAATAATAATAACATTATTAGGGTCTAAATGTTTTGGGGAAGGCGTACCTGCTGCCTGACTGTGGTCTTCACACATTACGGGAAGGACTAGCATGGCATAATAGGTACGGACACATGTAAGGGAAGTTTCTCTTATGTACATTATACCCGGTTGATACGTATAAGTTAAAAGTAAGTACGATGACGACGGTATGTATGTTGTATGTACAGTGGTAGTGTACACTACACATGTTCATTTATATAATATTACAGTTGAGAAGATGGAATTTTCTGTCGACTCTGGTTCTACTGCTGCTACCACCAGTTCGATTGGACAAGTTCTAGTTTATTTTGGGAGAAGACAAGGTACAAAGGGTGACTGGATCGATATGCCTTTTTGCACGTAAACCTTCCACTACTTGAGTTATTTCCATAGAGTTAACAGTAGAGTTGGTAGTTTGAGATAGAGTCCCGCCGACCAGGGTACCGGGATCTCGAATTGCCTTAAGTTTCAAGCCGCAGCTACTTGCACTGACGGAACACATGATAATACGATATTATAGTTTGATGAGAAACTGCTTGCTTCAGGCATTAAACACTGCTACTTATCAACCTACTTGTATTATACACTCCTACTCCTATAATCTTATTAACATCATGACCAATGTAGGCACTTTGTCACCAAAACTTTCCTCGTAGGTAGCTACGCCAAAAGTATATTATGCGTCTCTACTAATAAGAAGAATTATAATAAGATGTTTTCAGTTGTGTGAGTAACTATACAAGATTCTAATAAAGAAAGGGAAACAGAGAACCTTCTAAGTAAATACCTACCCGTGCTAGGAACAAAGTAGTATAAAGCTTTACATAAAGACTACATGTGTTTAAAATTCGCTTATATGAGTAGGCGCTTGCTTAGCAGGCAGTAATTGCCCCTACTAGTACAATATTATGTTTCTGTGTGCCATATCATACATTAGAACCAAAATATTTTCTGAGTTCCACACAGTCAAGCTCAAAGCGGTCAGCTTGCTCATCGTTAGGCAGTAGGTAGTTTTCACGTGGAAGAAAAGAAAGCATGAGTGAAATTCTCAACCTGCCTTCCTTTGTATTTGTTCTACTGTAAAATAGTTTACACTGTCACCCCAAAACTCAAGGTGTTAGTGAATGCATGTACATATGCAACATATCTTACGTAATAACATTGCCTATACAGTACCTATTGCTTAATCTTATTTTTAAAATACGAAAATTGTCCAATTATACGTACTTTTTCTAATTTGAAATTTCTAATTTTAATAGCAGTATTTTCGAAAGGGTTTATATATTGATAAACATTTTTTATCCCACACACGCTGAACTCCAAATGAAGTGATTTACTAAGAACATGCAAATTCTCCGTTATAATAAACCCCTTTTGACAAAACGGACATTAATAAAACCTCATAGTGGTGATTTTGTGTTGCCATTTGAAATATATTTTTATAATTTAAACCCATTTTCTGTTATAAGTATGGAAAGCGACACGTTTGGGACATTTTGGGGTGCTCTGAGACAAATTCGGGGTAATTTTGGGTGCTGTGAGACACATTTGGGTATTCTTGTGTTGACTTTAGTCGTAGCACCACTTTGTTTTAGTGGTATTATAGGTTGTTGTATGTGTGCAGTCTGTTGTTGTGTTCTGCTGCATGTTGTAGAGGTTGCGGACAAACGCACAGACAGACAGACAGCAAACTGATTCACAATAAAACCTATTCGGTTTTAATAAAGCAGGTGGGTTAACGGAATGTTCTTGTTTGTTTTGCCGTTGTTTGAATAAGTAAGAAGAAGAAAGTATGACAACTAAGAATTCCTAAATGTGTAAAATGTAGTTTGTTGGCATATACCGAAATCAATGAACTTCGATATTGTTTATGGCAGTTTTTTGTGTCATTTTAATGTATAACCTTGATTCTAACGAGTACCTTGTAGTAATATCATGTAACTCATTAGGACTACAAAAGGCATTCCACTATTTTATATAGGACCTTTGTTTGATTCCTCAAAATGCTAACCTTCCCCAATACTATCCGAATCAGAAAAACTACTGCACTTACCTAAAAGGTATAGGTGTCAGTTTGTGAGATTTGCATATGACAGCTCTATTGTGTTGCGAGAATATTTTTTTCATGAAATTATACTTGCTTTATAAACGTAGTGATATCTTTAACTACATACATCTGATGAAAATTGCAGAGCTATTAATTTATTTGAGTTGCAAACAATTTCATCCTGGTTTTAATGAAGTCAGTGTAAGCATGAGTACTTAGAAGAAGCATAATAATAATATCACATACTGGTAATAATGCAGTGAAAGCCTGAGTAAGTATTTTAATAAAGTAGTGTACATAAGATAAAGCTTTGATGTGAGTACACTGCATGATAATGTGACTACTTGCAAAGCAAAGAATAAAGAAAGGAGTTTTGAACAGAAATGAGTGTTGGCATGAAAAGAAAAGGATAAACTGCGTCGAATAGAGAGCGTAATGGATTGAAGGAGATGCATAAGTCAAACTCGTGTAACCAGACAAGGATTCGTTTGTTGGAAGTTTGGATTGGACACAATATTCAAGACGACAACTAGCAACTCTATACAGTCTAAAGAAGACAGAACGGACATACTACGAAAGAAGACCAAATCAAATGAAACCAAACAGATCAACAACATTCGGGTATTGGGATTGGGACTGCATTGTGTGTATTATGTGTTATAGTGGTAATGGAAGTGTATTAGCAGAAGTAGTCGTGGTAGTCTACTAGTTGTAGTTGTAGATACTGTCAATGACTAAATAGGGAGAAGACTTCTTGAATAAAAGAACCCAGTTCCATGCATTCGCTTGAGTTTGGCTACTAGTTTGCTGAGTTTGGATTGAAATTCTAAAGACTGGTATTAATATAAGTATACGTATTACTTTCTCTTATGTACTGCTCGTATATAGAATTCTATAAACCATGTGCATGCATACCTAAAGATACATTTTCCATACAAATCCAAGTATAATACGACGCTTCTACTAATAAATGCAGTACTGTATTAGTATATGACTTGTATAAAGAAAAATCTATACATACAAGTATCTGTAGTGCATATACATACATTATATGAGTATGCGGAGACTGCAGTACTTATGGATTGAATATTGCAAATCCAAACAACTACTGAACGGGTGAAATGATTGTCGGGTTCGGAAGAGTATCTCTTGTTGCTGGCTCTCTCCTTATTGTCTGATTTGTCCCATAAATTACAATGAGAGTAGCGGGAACAGCAGAACTTTGTCGATGAGATGAGAGTGAGCGAGAGAGAAATCTGCCCTGCCGCCCAAAACTCATTTCACACAGTTCACATCAGAAGAAGTAGACGAAGAAGGAAAAGAAGAAGAACACAGTACTGTTCGAATTCGGGATTCGAATACCCGACTGTCGGACGTCGTCGTGGAGACTACTTTATGGAGGTTTTACCAATGAAAAGGCAAACTTGATTGTGCGCAGCCAACTTGTACCCAAAATATAGGCTTACTCACACGATGGCAGCTTTACCTCCAGTTCACTTTGGCACTCGCTCTTCTTAATACATTATACTTACTTACTTTATACCAGACGAGTACTCCGAGTGCAGTAGTCGAGTGCTCTCTTGGCTTCCTTTACCTTCCTTTGCTTTGCCTTGGCTTCTATTTCTATTCTAATAAATAACAGACCAAAAACTTACTTAACAAACACACTACACTTCTCCACAGACTACACACACATACATAGATTCACACAAGCCCTTTATACATATACACCCGTGCAACTGAACATATCGGAGAAAAGCGAGCGTTTCTACATACACACACAGTAGTAGTAGTAAATTGATAGAAATAGAGCTATTCGATGATGTTATCCACGATTTACTTTCCTTTTCTATCTTGACGCCTCTTTGCGATGTAATATGTTTGTGTGTATGTACAAACGTATGCATTATCTATAGTATCGGCGTCATAAGTACTAACAATAAGAATAAGCTCACTCGGAAACACATTCATTCTCACTCATACTACCACCACCACTATGCTCTCTCTCTCTCTCTGCTCCGTTTCACCGGATTTCGTCCGCTTCTCATCTCTTCACAATACTAATGCCTTATATATACTCTCGTTTCGTTACCACCACCACTGCCACTATATAGGTACACACGTACAAACACATTTACCATTATGCATGCATCGATTCCCCTTGATCAGGCTTTAGCTATAGCCTCTGTCACAACACACTATCATCATATTTGGTAATAACTTTCAAAAACGATTAAAGTCCGTTGTATTATCTAATACGTATCTATTACTCCACTTTGTCTCTCTGAAAATGCACGCTTTGCACTCCTGTCCACCTGAATTCAGAGTCAAATGCCTAGATAAGATAAAACAGCACTTCCCCTCCGTATACACAGTCAGGCTGCAGCTTATGAGAAAATGTCGGTCTGAACTTAGATAATAATACCTACTGCGATCTCTGAAATGCATTTCCATGAATTGGCAGCGAGTTGTAAGCGTAATATGAGACTGTATAATCTTATGCATTTATTGGGTAAAGACTACTCCAAATCATATGCTTTTGCATACACGCTTCACATTATTACTATTACTACGCTCTGCATGTAAAAGGCATCTGTTATTTTCTAATTTGCCGTAGTCTTTACAAATCTTTGTTACAAAATGTACATAGTTTACCTTTCCAGTATTTTCTTGTTCATCTTTTATTATTTAGTAATAATTTTTTGTATTTGATTTAGCCAATCAACGAACTTATATGGTTATAATAGTCTTTAAGTAGGTTAGATATGTTCTATACCGGTACATAAATAATTATAAATGTATCACGTGTTTTTATCTTGACCTGTTACTATTATTATATACTATAGTACTTTGTAAGTTGTGTAAGTGTAAATGTAGAGGTATTGTTATTTCCAGTTGAAGTAAAACTTGAAAGTGACCAGTGTGCAAATGAGTGGATGGTCGGATTGAAAAGACAAGCACATTGTGTCGATTGTCGTGTCGACACGTCACTTGAGCCATGACAGACACCTTCTATCGACTGTCATTTGTTGAGTATGTTGGAGGCATATTGATCCAATGACAAATTGTGGATTCAGTTGCCAGTGACAGAATCTTGATTGAGTGTGTGGTTGACTATGAGAGTAATGCTAAGACGTTTGGAGGCGGGCATGAGATTGGGAAGCATGGCTAATTCACACTGTGAACTTGATTCGAAATGTTCAATCTTCATTCACTCCGCTTTCCATTCCTTTCCCAACTCGCTGAGAAGCTTGGTTGCTTTGGTTTTGTTTAGAGTGGTCGTGTAGAAAGACGAAAGAGAAAGCTGTTCTGTTCATTCACTCGCTCTGTAGGCACTGGAGAAGCAAATTCGTAAACTGGATCATATAAACATGTAATGGTGTTATATGTGAATATATTAATGTGTAATACTCCCTACAAATATAAGCATAGCATGTAATGCACCTATTAGTATTTCTAATGTATGTACTGTCGTACAGTATACACTTTTGTATTGCATTGCATCGTTGTGACAAGCCATGAGATTCAAGTGTATTGAAATTGTATGTGATGTAGGGCATCTGAGCAGGCAATGAGCGTAGAACAGGGGAAAGACCTCCGCTGTATTGTAGGAGCTGTAGAGAAGTGAATATTATAGTGAGTGATGGAAGTGACATGTTCCTAATTTCGATGGAGGTTTACTGTTACTCATTGGCATATAGCGACTACAGACTACGAGCAGTAGATGAGGTTTCCTTTTTCCTTAGAGGAGTTTCGACATGAGACTTATCCGAGATATCCCAGCATGCGATCCCAAGGGAAGTCAGTGGCGCCCGGCATAGAAGCCGTCGTAAAACGGGATCCACTCGCTCTCTCTCTCTGGCCTGCCTACTTTCAACTGTGGGCTTTCTCTGATCGACCCGCATCCGCGTAGCCTCCACGCAGTGCTCATATAAAATAATGCAATGCTATGACTTCCTCTTCGACTCTCTCCTTTACACTTGTATCAGTAGTAGTCGTCGTGGTATATGTCTTGTACAAGTAGCTGTATGTGTGTGGCTCTCTGTTCTCTTGTGTGTGGTGTAAACTGTTGTGTGCTGGATTGTAGTGGAGGAAGTATACGGATAAGAGTGGCGTGAACGTGAATGCATGGATATGGCAGTATTAGTATTATGCAGTAGGAGTAAGAACCAGGACCTATTCTAACACACGACTTGTGAGCTCTATGACTCTATGGATACATGTAAGTACACTGCAATTTAGTTAAGACTACACTTGCGATTACGACAACCGTCACACAAGAACATCGCGATTCACATCACATATGGCTGTCGTTAGCTCACCTCATAGAGAAAAAAGGCTGAAGGCTATTATACATGTATAGAGGTAACTCCATTCTGGAATGCCTAACTTTCTGTCCATATATACAACAGGGAAACTGTGGAAAAGAAGTTGTAATATCATGTAACTCTCTGTTGCAGTATACGTGTAATTCTTTTGGTTTCAAGTACCTTCTTTGGATATTGAGCAGGTAATGTGTTCCGAGTCAAGCAAGTCGTAGTACTCGAGATATATGATAATCTTTGCATTAGGACCTGTATAATAGAGAGTAAATGAAATTGTTAAAACTCAACGAAGCTGCAAGCCGTAGAGCTATGCTCTCGTATATATAATCCATTACAAGGTGTGCGAAAACTATTTTGGTTGCAGTAAAAAGACAGTTATATGATAGGGATGCATATGTATTGGGAATAAAAGAGCGAGAGTGCATGGCATGATAGGCCATTATCTCCACAATATCATTTCTTAATAACGGTGCTGTTTCCGTTCTAAATGCTGTAAAGATGTTTGCATAATCACCCCACAATCCTTCTCATTATTTCCACTAAGTTTCCCATCAGATCAGACTGAATGGTTTAATGAGCCCACTTGAGTCGTCGACTTGACTTGAATTGACTCAAGTCTCAAATCAAATAAAATACTATCTACACACTGTGAGTACTCGACATGATTTTCTTTTCTGACTTGCACTTTCCACGACCTTTTACTTCCCCATAAAGTTAAGAGTGTAAAAATATTTTATTTCTCCCTGATGTAAATAACTCTTAACTTTGAGTTTGGTTGGTTTGGTTTGTTCGAGTTATGTTGTGTGAGGTGATGAGCCATTCAGCGTTTCTTCAGCTTCCCAGCTTTCCTTTACTACTACAGCCAAGATACATTATCTCAACACTAACGCATCAAGCCAACAACGCCAAAAAACCAACTCTCTCTCTCTCTAACTTGCTTCCACAGACACAGACATTATTATATTACAAATAGTAGGAGAGCAGGTGAGAAGAAGGAGGAATTCAATTCCGAGTCTACGTGAAGAAGATAAACGAGCACGAGTGCTTCTCAGTTTGGCCCAACATCACCAACCAAAGGCACAGCAGCAGCAGCAGCAGTTTGGCCTATATCATGTATTTTACAAGGGTCTATACATTACATGTATTTTTCCACACAGGAGGTTTTTATAAGCTGTGTTTATCTGTATGTTTTAGATTCTGTGAAAAGTCAATGTTCTTGGTTATCTACCACACAGAGCCGTGTAGAGTGTGGCAAGGAAAGGCAAGACATGGCAATATATGACGGGTAGGGGAGAGAGAGATGGAGAAAGAAGTCGTTTCTGACTCTTTCTCATTTTTCTGTTATATAACAACACAGAAAGGAGATAGTCCGATTCTGTGATCTGATCAAGACGTGGAAAAGAACTGAATACATCAAGTATCTATCTGTGGTAGAATGAGACTAGCAGGTTTTGCTTTATATAGCAATATTATTATATAGAGTAATGCCTTGAGAAGGGTTGAGTTGGTGTGGTGGAAAACACACAAGGAAATAAATATACAAAACACTACAGTGCTACAAAAGACAAATATAATGCAGTTGTGTAAGGAGTGTAGTTATATAGAAGTGTAATAGTGTGTAATCTAAATATGGGATATGACATGGAAACTATCTACAGATACTATATTGTAAATGTACGTAAACTGAGATGCTAAAGAAAAGGTTAGCCCCCTTCGAGCACAGTAATCGGATTCCAATTGAAACTCCCGTTCAACTCAGTTTGGTTTGGTTCAGTTCAGGACGGCTTTTTCATCCGGAGAAAGGAAATACAGGGGAAAGAATGGGAATAATAGTGGTAGTCACTCAAAGTTGGAAAAGTGGCTGAATTCGGGCAAGATAGAAAAGAAAGTTATGAGTGAAATGTGATACAGAAAGAACAATAGGAACAGAAAGCGAAGCAACTGCAAAAATTCAGAAAGTAGTAATAACCGCAACTCAGAGACAGCGGGAGAAAGATAGTGTTATTTGTACATCATTTTCTGTTCACTTCAGAATCTTCATGTCATTATAAAATCATTCATAATGTCTCACCATGCCATCCCGCCCAAAAAAGCATCATTTTTATCATAACTTTCACAATACTTTTAGTTTCCTCTCCCACTTTACGACTGCTCTATAACTTTCAACATGCACAATGCCATACAAAATGTGAAATGCTATTATCTCAATCATCATAATAATATTTTGTTATCCTCCGTCTTTCTCTTTCCTTGTGTTTTATATACAAACACGACGGTATTATACTTGTCTTGCTATTGAAGTTCATAAATTAGCTTCATGCAGTCATTTGTGTGTTGAAGTATGTCTGTCCACAGCTGCTAATTTTCAGCATCATACCGGCGCGGCCATGCAATTCCTATAGACAATAAAACACACAATTACAAACGCTGTGACATTTACTGTGAAAAACATTCGTGTGTATACTGTGGTTGTAGTATACGTTTTTGACCTGCAATAATTTATTACTATCACCTAGTTAGTGTTACCTTTGCATGATTAAAAACATAATATATTAATGTTTCAATATTATGAAACATCGTGATGGTTGTATGGAAACACTCTGTCTGTCTGGATGAATAATACGCAAGAAGGTTTGAGGTAATGGCTTCAAATTTGATACAGACAGGTATGCCAGTGGTCTATTGAAACTTCGAAGATTCGAAGATGCGATCAATCGGTCAACTCCTGCATGACCCCTGGCGCTGTATTAACATTACAACATAAAATGCAGCCAATGATGCAGCTAGGATTTTGTGAAAAGGGAGAGCTCCAAACATCTGGAGGTACCCGAGCCGATTACATTATGGTTCAGCCCCACGACTTAGCAGCTCCACCGTTTGTTATAAAGGGTTGTTTATTTCAAAATATTCAAATTTCTTATTCGTTATTATATTGTACATTCTACTAAATGCGTGGCCTATGTGATGCATGTACTGTATTTGAAATCATATTGAAGCATGTGCAACCATTACGTACGTTAATTAGCGTGCTCAGACAATGAACAAAGTAAAAAACGAAAATGAACAAAGTTAAATGTTAATATTGGTCAAGTTTTTACTGTATTGTAAATTACTAGATGCAAAAATGTAATGTTTTTCATGTATTGTACTAGTGCATGTGCAAAAGTGATTTTTAAACATTTTACACGGTATCTACTAATGTATAAATAGTAAATACTACAGTAAAGGCTTGCTTCAAAGGTAAGTAAACAGGATAAACATATGTGTTTTTGGAATAAACATATAGCTAGGGAATGGTAGTAATTCACATCCTGTAGGTACAGTCCGCATTGAAAGATACTTATGCTATACAGTGTCGGAAAGAAATGTTCGGAATTTCCTAAATACATGGTAGGTGCTGTGTAGTTGGATTTATTATTGCAGTTCCTTCCCTTCCTCAGTCCTTTACTTGCCTTTCCAACCATTTTATACTTCACACTTACTTTAAATATGTATTGTACATGGAGGAATAGGTATAACAGTAAAGCTACACTACTACTTGACTGTTGTACATAGAAGTAGTGAAAGCAGGCAGATTCAATGACTCCCTTGCCTTGTCTTGTCTTTCCTCTTACCATGGAAAGCATTCCTCTTTTTCGCTCTCACTCTCTCTCTTTCTCTCTTGCTGCCCTATCCGCCGTTTCATTCATTCACCTCTTTTTTGCCTCCCACACGATTTGAGTCGAGTGACTCTTTACCCCTGTGCAATACTTTAGTATGACACAAAACCACGCAACTTTCCCTTCCTTGCTTATTTTCTCCCGGCTCAACACACACGCTCTTATTAATCCAACCAAAAAGGAAAAGCCTCTGTGTCCATATTTTACTCGATTGAAGTTCTGAATAGCAGAGCTCTACTGGTGAATGTGTGTTATTTATTATAAGTCACCTATTGAAATCAACTCGACAGTCAACAACGTCCTCGACTGCGTATGTCGGTATGTCGTTCGTGTTTGAATTGTTGTGTATAGAAGGTAAATCAAATACAAGTAATAATAATTGACTCGGGTAGACCACAATGTTCCATATTATTACAGCTCGTGCAGCATAATATTTGTTATGACATGTGTATGAAGTTTTTCTCAATATTATTACTTACATGCTTACTACATACGTAGATTTAAATCAAGAGAAAGATGATGATATAGGGACTTCTTTGATAAGAGCATGTGTAGGTAAGTATATATAATTAATTTGTGTGTGACGATTACAGAACATGGAAAGGAAAACCTGAAGTACCTAGAGGTACCTCTACCCACATAAAATTACATCGATTTATTACCCGTGCTTATTTATATACCTATGTACATCCGTATACGTCAATATAATACGTAGACTGTGTCTACGCTAGACACATAGGTACATAAATATTGAGAAAGTATGGAAGCTCCTTGCTGCTTGGTAATGTTGACGCAATGCTTATACTTGTTGTTAGTAGTTAGTAAAGAAGACAAGTTGAATATTAGTCCTCATTTTTAGGATATTGTTATTAGTCTTAAGGGTACATTCTCGAAGATCATAAAAGCAAATGATATTATTTACCCTAAAGTATATTTGCAGTTCTGCAGTTAGTGCAGTAAATGACAATGGAAGATAAAGCGTTCTATTAGTCAGATGAGACAGGCTTGGACTAGCTCTTTCTTTTGTTTCTCACTTGCACTAACTGGGAGTAAACTGTCAAACTGTAAGGAATATTGGGCCCACACTAATATCCACAGTATTTCTTAAGAATTTAGCCCGACACTTGGTTTCTTTCCATGGAAGAATCTTCAAAGGTTTATTCATTCCGAGTCTTTATGCAGCAAAGGGAAGTTTCATGATTTTAATAGAGCACAACATAAGATGTGTTTCTCAACTACTATATCCACCGCCCCGAAGCATGCTTTTGTTCCCAAAGAACTTCTACTCATGCTCAAACCTTCTACATAGAGTTTAGTAAATGTTCTACTGATAAATAAAGCAGAATCGGGAAAAATGAATGTCACTGTCACGCCATTATAATGTACTTAGGTACTGGTGACACTCCTTGGTGAATTCTATTTCCCTCCTAAAGATAATTTCATTGAATTTACAAGCAGCTTTGATTGCAATAAAATTCGCAATAACTATTTTAAATTGAATTTCAGTAAGATCCTGATTCAAAATTTAATAGAGATAGTAACATAAACCAGTCTGTTAACAATAGATTGGTTTCAATCACCTATCTGAGTAGAATTAGAATATTATGAACACAATAAGACCTGCGGATGCACTCAGATTAACAACTCTAATGAAAAATCTAACAAATGATTCATGTATGGATTCATGAGAAATGTGACTAACATTATTTGGAGTATCATGAAAATGGAACGGCAGAACGTTTCTGTGTAGCGTAGCAGCGTGGTTTTGTAAAGATAGGATTGGATTGGCGCTGGGAACGGTGAAGTGGTTGGTTCGGGAAATGCTAGATGAACTGGGTGCGAGTGGTATGACTGAGCATCGCCAAGTGAGTGCCACTAATACAAGCCAAAGAGAAAACCACCAAACGTTGAAACCTTTTATCGATTCAGAGAAAAACAGATTCGTCTGAAAAGTTTATTAAGGCTCTCACGCTCCAATAAATCATTAAACCTCGTCTCATTAAGATGCTTTAAGTTATGAAAATTGGATGGGAAATATAACACTGCTACCAAAAACTTCTACCGCTTGCTTTTTTAACGTCCACATGCACGTGTGAGCTTTACTGCCCAAATAAAATTTAAGGCATTCCAACAGATTTTTTCGCTGCAGCATACTTCCTTCAGATTCTTGCCATAGCGCTTTACAGATTTAAACGTTGTATGCAACACTCTTGATAGGTAAATACAGACTGGTGTAAGTGTAAGAGAGACTTAATACACCTTTCTCATATTATCACGTCATGTCTGACCATCACCATCTCAGAGGACCATGAAATAATCGACAGAATGTAATACGTAACAGAGTAGTGGCGTGGCAAGTGAAAAATGATAGTTGACTTGACCGAATGACCTATCGTGTCTCTTGCAAATACCAACAACTGCCTCGGTTGACAACAGATCGCTTTCCTTCTCTTCCTTTCGGCCTTTTAGCTATGTGTTAGTGTGTACAGCTCACATAGACAGAAATATGATGGGTTATGCTTTCTTCCTGGCTTCTCCACTTTCACCCCGGCTTCCTCTCCGTCTGCACTCTGTGTGGTTAACTTAAGTTTTTCCTGGAAGAGACCTTTTATGCTTAGTTCTTCTCCTGTGATATCATGTTAGCTTTCTAATCCTCATGCTTCAATGCGTATATGCTTATAGCAATCATATTTAGTCGCTTGGCTATTATATGCATCAATACTGTATATATATATCTGTACTACCTATTAGTAATAATACTTATAATGTTTTCTTATTTACTAGAGTACTCTTAGTTTAAACACTTTCTACTAATGTATAAATAGTTGACAGGATCTATTTGTACTGTAACGTCCATTGTGAGATCTTTCATACGCTGTGGTTTGATGGAAAGAGACATTTCTTTACCCACTGACAAACCTGTCCAATTGAAACTTTCACCATCATTCCAATGAAAAACTCCATAGTTGTCGTACAAGTATATTTATAAAGTAAGTTTTGAAATCAGCATCACTCGTTGGAACTATTACGTCAACGTAATAGTAGTTTTTTTCTTTTCCATGCAAATAAATATATCTTTAAAATTAATTTATTTATAGTACCTACATTAAATCTTAATGTAAGTACTAAGTACCTCCTGGCATCCGATAAAAATATGCATAATGCTTATTAAAAAATTATTGCAGCAAAAATGGGCTTGGAAATCCCGAGCTGACATCATGGTCGGTGAACTATTGACGAGGAAGATTGTATTTGCACGAGGAAAAATTGTCCATGGTAAACAAACGTTGTCAGGGGAAGGATACAAGTCCTGAGCCGGTGGTCCGGATTGGTATTTAGCTCCAAAGTATCCTCTGTCTATACTGTACACATTACATATGCCTCTGTCTTTCCGGCAGAACACTGCCTCTGCTCTAAATGGCCCTATGCCTATATTCAGCAACAGCATTCGTAGATATTGCATACTGTTTCTTGTAATAGACATGCAGTAGATAATATTACGTAGGCATAGTAGGCATCTACAGCTCTATGTACAAAACTGTATTGTATACGTTGAACATGTTCAATCTACCTTCTACCTTCACGTAAAATTCATATGTAGTAGTAGTGGTATAACATGACTTTCCTTACTTCATATACAAAATCTACATTGTACTGGTGGTGGTAGGGGTAGGATATAGTTTACGCGCTACTTAGTGAGTGTACTATTAACGAAATAGTATCTTAGTGTATATATTTGTAAGTTTGGAACATATCTGTATATAAATGAAGCACAAGGTGCGCGGCGGATGGAGTCTCTACTCTACAGTTTGTGCCTATTGAAGTCTCAAGTCTTGTCGAATACTTTAGTTTTAGTTGAGTTTACGGTAAGTATGGATATGTTAGTTTGCTTATATGAGTGGCACATAGTTGAGCACGGCATACTCGTAGCATGGCATTGCTTGGCCACGCTTGTCTACTTTCACCTTAAAGTCGACGGCTGTCTTTTGGAGAAAAATTCTGCTTGCGTTATCGATTGAGCAGTGTTTTCGGCTGCTTTGGCCTTCCTCTCTAGTTCTACGCTCTTATTCACCACACTTCTGTACAGCATTAGTCGTAGTGGTGGTAGTTGTAGTTGTAGTAGCACCACCGAACTACCACCGTTCCAAACTGAATGCTATAACCAGGAGCGGTAGTTTGTGTCTTAGGAATATTTCCTGCAGCAGCACCCAGTAAATAGGTAGTAGGGTGAAAGTATCAATTTGCATTTAGTATACTTTTGAATATTGCATGTCTTTATCTCTAGTCGACAATGGTTCGTTGCTAGATTATTATGTTTCCAGTCTCCTTGATACGTCAAACAAAAACTTCATCTTACATTTTTTCACTATATTCTTTCCATCGCACCACGGCAGCAGCCAAGAAGAAGAAATGGAGACATGAAGAAACATTCCATTCCAGTTTCATTTGAAACTTTTGTCCTTTGTTTTTATACACATTATTGAGTATAAGAGAGTTGTATTGTATTGAACAGCGATCTGAGTGTCTTGTTAGCCCGGCCACTTTGTTTAGAATAAAAGAAAGAATGCATTGGAGGAAAAGATAGCATGCTTAGCATGTTGTACTCCTCTCCCTTTGTGCACATGCAACCAAAGTCGAAGCGGAAGACAGAAACACGAGAGTTGTTTGTAATTCCGTTCCAGTGAATGCCACGAGAAAATAGTCAAGTTTGAGATAGATGTGTGCGAGAGCAAACGGAGAACTAAAGAACCAAAAACAACTATCACATCTCATTGCGATTCGGCTCTCGCATTTCGAATCAATATGGCAAATCTTCCGCCACCAGTTGCCCATGTGAAAGACAGACAGCAAACAGATTTTTGCAAGTACTGAAAAAGCCATGACATGTAATTTTAGGTCGGTACACTTTTATGTGTATTTGCGCTAATTCTCTCTCTCCTCCATGAATAAAGGGAATACTAGATAATATAAGTAGATAGGCAGCTTGTAGTAAGTAGCAATGCACTATAAAGAATAATATTACTGAATACAGTAATGAGAAAAATGTTAATCAAAGCAGAGCTAAGCTTGCAAAGCAAATGGAATGTTTATTAGGAATAGAAAAGGAGTTGATTGCGAGCTAAATAAATTACAGCGTATAAAGAAGCGTGGATGTGGATGAAATCGTTGAGTTGTGTTGAGTAAGTGGTACCGTAGGGACTCAAGTAAGGATAAATTACAAATACATTAGTTACCACATTAAAGACAGACGGTAGCACAGAGAGAGAGACACGGGCACGGGACTTACGAACACAAAGCAGCTTTACAAGTCTCCCAGAACAGTCTGCTAAGCTCCTGGTCCTCCTGACCTGATCTTACAACTAATTTCCTTCTTGGTTCGCCCACACCAACCTACTATTCTATTAATTCTACATTAATGGCTCCTTAGTAGACAATGGTGACAAATTTTTAATCCCATATCCTCACATCCGTTAAACACCACTAAAACTGTGAATTATGATTGTCATCATTATAAGATGAGTGAATGAATTAAGCCAGGAAGATAATAACATATAAGAAAGTTAAACTGTGGAAGAATTTTCATGCGCACAAAGAGCATGCATAGATTTTAGTAATAATCATAATCGTAGACCTCGAGTGATGTTAACATCGACATGACATCTAAGCCAAACTCAAGACTCAAGACTTATATCAATACCTACCTTGCCTTGTCTTACATTTTGTTCTCTGAATTTCCTTTTACCTAATACAATTCTTTCAAATACCCACCTAGGTATACACTTTTACATGTGTACTTCTACTAGTATATCATGTAGTAGGATGTGTGAGTAGAATTCTTGTGTTCCAAATACAATACGAACAGAAAAAGAGTATGTATCTCATACAGAAACGAAGTTACCTAAAGAAATTTACAGCAAAAAGTACGGAATTGAAGCTAAGAAAGAAGAACATATTACATAAGAACTGGAGAACATATTGTGACTGTTTTACAAGAGACTAACCGAAAGTCTACTGTGAGTGTAGCGGAGAAGAAGAAGAAGGCTAGTAGCTCTGTATATAAAAAATTCAAGAGTCGAATCTCTTCAGTATGAAAACAATCTCATGGCTGCACAGAATGCTCTGCAATGCAGGTTGAGTTTGTTGAGTTTGAGCCGACGACGACTGAACTAAAAAGGAGCCAAAGATTCAGAGAGAGAGAGGATGCAGGTGCAGCTGGACGAGACCCAAACTCACAGTTCAGTTTAGTACGAGGAGACTTTTAGTGTGTGCAAGGAAAGGAGTACCACATAAGAATATGTTTTGGAGTTGGAGAGACGTGCATGTTTGTACTTAGCTGAGTACATTGTATACGAAGCCTATCAGCCATACAAAGAACAAAAGCCTTCCATCAACAATTCCAAACTGTAAGGTGTCTTTTTCCGCTTTAGAACCCTCTGGGCCGATATCAAGGATTCTGGAAATAAATTTCGGGTTTACGTAGTTGGTAATAGTAAGAAGAATAATATGTACTTATTGCTTACCTTACTGGTAAAAAAGGACGAGGACGTGATGAACCCAACTAAACTATAGGTGCATAAGTACAATAAGAGACTAGTCCAGTCCTCCTCGCCTCATTCTATCATACCATATAGGTACGGACACTCTTCTTCTTCTTCTTCTTCTGGTACTTCCACTTACTTGTATCTCCACTTGCTTCCATCTCTCACTCTGTATAAAATAGTCGGGTTTCTATCTACGGCTCTCCTCTTCTCCTTCCACTCACGTGTATTTAATGTTTTAATGTTTCTCTCGTTCTTGGACAAGCATCTCACTTCTCTCTCAGCGCATGCAATGCATTATCACTACAAATTATTGAATATTGTAGATTATAATAATATCATCCTATGCACAAACACAGTACAATACATATTCATATACAGCTTTAGTATTATTAATATAGTATGCTTCATATATAATGTTTATAAAGAACCTTGTTGTGTATGTAATATACCTTCTTGAATGTGCAAAGAATACTTACAGGCAGGCAGTAGATCTAAATTATAAATATTATAAATAAGTTGTAAGTATTTACAACTACTTGCTTGTATATGATGAGTACTTGTATACCTAATCCAAGTATACACAGGCGTAGTATTACCTATAGATATAGATATGAGTATGATATAGTATTTGAACGTGAGGATATTATTCTGAAGAAGCGAGCAAGTCAAAGTCAAAGCAAGTCAGCTTTACACTTGCATTTATTTAGTATTAATAATAGTGGTGTATAAGAGCATATAGCTGTGACTGTGGAAAGCATAATAATATAAATATATTAAGAAAACAAGTGTACAAGGATGACATATTCTTATCTATTTGGTAGCAGGGTATAAAAGGTTGGCAGGAGCAGAAAAGCATTCAGCATAGAATACTTCTCGTATAATGCCACACTCTCATATTATGGCAGAGAGTAGAGATCAAACGAAAGAGAAGTGGCGGAGGTGGAATTCTTCTTACATCGCTCTCTCTCACTACTACTCGCTGGCTTGGCCTGGCCTTGTCCGAGAAACTTGACTGAATCCACACACACAGAGCTTGTTACTACTACATCTACTTATGGGTCTACATATTATGACGTATGATGGAGTAATAGTTGTATAATACTATGTAAATGCAAGTTAAGTGTAGTGTAAAGGGTGGATTGGTTTCGTAGATATGAATGTGTGTGTGTCTATTTCACGAATATCAAAGAGGTCTCTTCCCTGAAGGACTTTCATAGGACGGATGAATCCCTTGAGTTCGTATCGGTAGACTGTCAGGTTCTATCCATTATTATTATATTTCTTCGCCTTTTATCGTCCAAAACGGCGGAACTGCCTACTGACTGTGTGCTCTCTGAGTATTGTACACTGGTTCGTGTGTAAGCATTTACTCGGGAGGACAGCCCTGCTATTCAATATTCGATTGTTGGAGTTTTCATGGTAAGTATCATTGTACCTCAACATCTCCTCTCTGCTTACCTTTATCCAACTTATTATGAGGGATGATCTCAATCCAATTCTTCCGTGAATGCTCCTGTCTTATTATTAGGAGGTATTATACTATATGCAAGTTTAACCTTCTACTCCTTCCAGTAAGTACTACAGGTAAAGTACTAAAGAATTCTTCGTTTTATCGTTTTCTCTGTTTAAAGCCAACAGTCTGACATTCTTGCTTTTCTACGATGTAATGTATAAGCGTGTTTGCTGTACACATGCATTGTTGTTTCTGATTCGAATCTTATGGGCTGCTTCTGCTTGTATGTATTTGAATATATAGAAATTATTGATGCCGTGCCGTGTACTAATCAGGATGTCAAATACTGTAAGCACAAATGCTTTCATTTTCCATGATTAGTATTCATATTTTGTAAAGGTAAACAATTTAGAATGTGAAGTATTTGCTTGGGGCAGCTTAGGGTAGCATATGACATTTGGAGATAAAAAGTGAAACAATGTAGCAAATATTTAATAGTGTAGTATTTAATTCATGGTTTATGCATAGCTGGGAAAATAATTATGTCTAAGGCGACATTTTAATAATTGTAAGTATAGTTTGGGTGAGAAGGTTTAGAAAATATTCGAATACCTCTCTATAGATATAGGAAGCATTTATTCATTAGTTTTGTAACCTGTACTAAATTAGATGAAGTAAGTTCCTAATAGTTCTTCCCCTAAATATATTGATTATGCACTAACTTTGGGCAAAAAAGTAATGGTTCTTCCTGTGCCAAATCGGAATCACGTTCACGATGCGATTTCCTATGCCTATTGCATAAGCGTGACTATACAACAGGTGTAAATGACAGCACGAGCCATTTGACAAAGCATTTCCCACTGGACTCATTTCCTATTGGGGATGTCATGCAATTGTATTCGTTTTCAATTTGAGTCTGTATGTGCTACAGTTATTTGTATTTTACCAATGCTACAATAGGGCCTTGGCGGATCCACTAACAAACTCAAGAAACCAATGAACCGTGGAAATGGGTCATTCCTCCTGATGTGCATATGTTCATTGATTTATTCAAACTTTTCTAGAAGCTGGCCAGATTTTAGAACAAGGCAAAAGGTATATTTGATGATGTACAGCGTGCGCCCTTTAGAACTCATGAAAAGAGCGTAAAATTAATTATAATAATTTTTACTGCAAAATGAACTACATTTAGTAAGTAGTTGTGCCAAATGACATGATGATGATACATGTTGGCTTGTTAGCTGATGCTATTGTCATTTTGTGCAACTACCAATGTCCTGACAGCTGCACTGCCTTTACCACCAACATAATGACAGTTGGTGTATGCGTTTTTAGCCGTTCGTAGCTACCTTTTCCTTTGTAGACCTTTGTTCTGTTTGATTTGCATATTTGTTTGTGTACAACTTTACTTCATTCCATTAAGGTTTCATGTACGCACTTATACTTTTAGATGTGTCTAAATTCTATTCTATATGTGAGGTATTGCATAATTATACCATACGTATTTATTTCATCACTTGCAGTTGCACCAACCTACAAACCATGGCAAGTCAGGCACTAATTATATTTTATTCAGTAAATTTGACCTTCTTTAAGGCTAGATGATACCATTTATGAAATGTGCTAAGCTAATCGATGATTTCTCTGGAATGGAAAGTCGAATTGAAAATATCAAAATGTCACCTGGAAGCTAAAGGTATTCTCTATCATAATGTACTCTTTTATTTTTTCCTAAGCTTAGTATATTTCATAAAATGGTATCATCTAGCCTTAAGTGTGTTAAGAAAAATTGTTTAGAAAATCCAAAGAACAATATTCTAAAGGTAGGTATAATATACAGTAATTAGCACTTCCTAGCCATATCAATAATACACACCTATACTATTTGTAGGTTGTAATTCATACTCAATACATTATCATAAGACATTCAAGAAATTAAGTAACATTATATATAGGGAATGTACAAATAACTTTTTCAGACAAGGAGTTATAAATACAGTGCCCCTTGCTCCATTGTTCTCTCATTCTGACAATTATGAAATGAAGAATCACAAGTAGTATTATAGTGTCGTAGTAGATCTGTTCATTCCGTCAATCGATATTTCTTGGCATAACTATATTACTTTAATCCGAGTAGATTCCAATTATTTTCTGAAATGAGATTTATTGCAAGACATGAACATTAAGAAGCTCGGAATGCTTTATTCATTTATTTAGATTTTAATATATTTTATTTTGTAATAGTGCCTTCTTAATCGTAGTACGAAACTTCAATGTATATTTACACCCGGTTTCGACCGGTTTATTAGTTTTAACCAATGAGATTTGATTCTTGAGATTTACTACTTCTGTCCGAACCGAACATTAAGACATTCCGTAATTAAGTAACTGTTCCATAATTATTCTGGGCTGGCTGAATAGCATGGTTTGACACTCTAGTTGAGAAACAGGGCTTAATTGTGTTCAAGTTACGAGGTGTATCACCCAATTCAATTTGTATTTGACACTCAAAAAGTAATTGAACACAATTTCTGGAAGATGAATCATTATGCGAATTAAAATTGCAAATTAAGATTTTATGTTTATACCTCGTACTTATTAGGAGCTGACTTGTTATAATATTCCGTATAATGAAAAGAGATTTCTCGTGGTTTTCTTATGTACTCATGGAATTTGTTGCCTCACAAGTGGGGAGATAAGAAAGGGGTGCCAATCTGTTGGTAGCTAATCTGGTTAAAGCATTTCAAATTTTGACAGTGGAAGACAAAGAGAAGATGCGTGTAATTCGACTAATTTAGTCAGGTAATATTTTGAGCGTGTTGGACATTAATTCATTTAATGCGTACCCCAAAGTGCGTTAAGATGGAAAACTTCTTTCAATTAAGAGCAGATTATAATTGTCTGAACCATGTTCAATTATTGTCTGTACATTTCACTGAGTATGATATTAGTCTAACTAATATCATATAGTTTGGGAAATCATCTCATATATTAATGTTCATTTATGGTGTGTCATATTATCTATGTAATTCACCCGGAATATGAAGATAGTGTGATTGATTTACCAGTACATGATAAATTAAATGCCCTTAACCAATGTAGCGCTGCAATACATAGGCTGTGTTTATTCTAAATGATGCAATAACTGTGCGTAACTACGCAATCAAAACAATATCTACGTACGCAATCAAGCACAACATGGGGTGCTCCCAAGGCGCATTTAGGGGTGCTCCATAAAATATTGTGATGCAGTAAGGAGAGAAAGGTTGCAATCACAATATTAAGCAACTTTATTTTAACTGGCAAATTTTTAATTGTAACTGAATGCACAATATTTCGGTTAAATTATTCGATGAAATAAAATTTTGATTACAGATTGAAAATAATAATATTCATATAAGTTCACTAGTACTAGTAATTTATGTACTTTATTTTATAAAGTTTTCTGGCTTAGGGTCAGATTTAAACTAGATAATTTAGTGCGTTTTATGCTAGATAAAGATAATTGCAAGTCACATGTATAAGCAGTAGTTCTATGAAACATGTAAATAGCATTTTTACTTTTGCATGCCAAAATTCATATTACCTAAAAAATATGAAGATACTCCTTGCTTACACGTATAGAAGCTTGAAAGAAGAATTAATAAAGTAATCCACAGATACTTTTAATGAATTTGTAAGCGGATACTACACTATTACTGTCATTACAGAACTACAGACCAAACTAAATAAATTGTTCGTTATTGTATACCATTAATTTGTAAGCGATCTGCTTTTGTACGCTGACTGATGACGACAACAATGTGTCTGTGTTTGCAGATCGTAGACATGTCTGATATGTGTGTCGTTGTTTCATACATAGAACACACACTGTTTGTCTACAAATAGGCACTGAAATTAAAATCCCATTCACTATTAACAGCAAGAAAGAGTCATGTTACATGCAATGCAATGCTGCTGTCAACTCCCATTTATTAGTAGGTAATTCCATGTACAATTACTCACAGTATTTAGATATATACATTTTTATATGGCACGTTATTATGCACGTTTAATATTATTAGCATTACATTAATTTCTTATGATGCTGTAATGAATTGGGATTATTGTTTCGTCGATCTTAACCTTACACAATTAGGTACATACAATAGTTAATTTTTTATACTTATAAAAATTGAAATTATTAACCAATAGCATAGCTACATGGTAAATGTACAAAATACAGACAAATCAATAGTTTAAATAATACTACACTACGTAGGTACATAAAAAATTAGTTCTGTAGACACATTTTGGAGTAATCCAATCTCTTTGCAGCTCCAACTGTATGTATAAGAATCTTGATGATGTTATTCTCTCACAAACGCTGAGGCGTCATTATCATTAGTTATGGAAAAGTGGATTGTTTATTGAGGTCATGACTTATTTATATTTTGCTTACCATTCGTAACGGTTGTAATTTTTATTTAAGAACATGCTAGGATTTCAGAGGTTTTTAACCTTTCTAAACTAGTACACAATATAATATACTTTCTTGCATTACATGAAATACTTAGACTTCAAATAAAATAAGAATGCAACACAAATTCTGTGCTAAATGACTGTACGTAATGCCTAAGGAACGTCAAAGTCCCATCAACTCAAACCTTTTTGCATCTTCAAAAAGTCTCATTGTTGTCATTATCCACACAATAATCTGTTCCCATATTCCCATTGCCCTTCGTTTTTACATACAAAATTCAAAATAAATTAGATACAACTCCGAGAGACACTAATGCAAGTGGATTTGCATGTATGCATATAGACAGTTACATAGATGCTAATAAATAAGTATATTATAAGTAGGTACCTATTTCAAAATTAGCATTTTATTTTTATCGTTTGAACCGACAAGATCTCAATCTAAACAAATAATCGCATGAAAAATGGAAAAGCAACAAAAATAAATATAATTTTGATAATGCTCAGTTGTGACAAGGATAAAGATTTATATCACATCGTCAACGCATGTTAATCAGCTGTAAAATGACATTTGTGACACAATTAAATATTAACCACCGAGATGCTGCTGAAATGCATTTAAGAAAGAAGCGCAATAAGCTTATTTTATTCAGCAAGATTTTCATCAATGAAAATGATTAATATTAATGCATCACGACTGAATGGACAAAACTGTGTGATTTATGAATTTTTCAAACGTATTACAAGCAGTAAGTTGACATGACCTATCCTGAGCAGATATCTGCGTTTCCAACCTTGATTTACTGTTTAGCTGACAAAAAGTACATACAAAGTATCTACTGCTAGTCTGTCACATGTAAACACAACGTGATTTTTAATATTATGACAAAAAATGTTTTAACGCTTACTAAATACAAAAGTATTAAACTGTGGTTTGTATTAGTGAGTCGGTCGTGGTTAGAGATACGAGAGCGAGAGGAATATAATGGTTGCACTATACAAGTTAAATACATGCGAGAGAATATTATAGTATTTACTTGTAAAAGTAAAATATTTAATAGCAGTATAAATAGTCGGTAGCTCCTTCTTATCCTTTTATTAGCTTTGCGATTAGCTGTTGTGAGTTGCATACAGATATAGAGTAAAGTTAAGTTAACTAGAGTAATTTGAGTGCATTGCCTACCTTGTAAAACACTATTAGTACTACTACGACTACCATAGCACCACAGCCTTCTGTAAATTATTTCGAAAGAGAGTTAGTAAAATAGTAAGATGAGTCCTTCTGTTCTGATGGTGAAAAGGATGCCAGTTCAATGCACCTCTACTCAATTCTTCAACCTTCTTCTCTTGTTGCTTTGCTACGGTATTCTTCTTTATACATTTCTTGATACACACACAATAATAATGGTATAGACAGTAGACACATAGAGAGGACTGCTGTGTGCTGCTATGACAAGATATAGACAAGAAGATCCAACGTGCTCATCTAAGGCAGAAAGTATAATCCTAAGTGTGTTCTTTCTGTTTTGTGTGTGTATGCAAGGCACTATGTAGCTTTGGACAAAGTTAATGCAGGTGTGTATTGTGTATGATGATATTGTATTGTAAAAGAAGTTGATGTGGTGGTGGTGTGGTGTGGTGGTACTTTGATGATAGCATAGCATGCCATTCTCCGTGTGCTGTGTATAAAGACTTGACTTGGCCAACAAGAAAACAACAGAGCAGACAGACTAGTTGCTCTGATGAAATGCTAAAGCTTCATAACGATAGACCAGCCCCGACTGCCCCATGAACACAATAAAATAGGATGCCCAGTTCAGTTCTTATGCTTCAAGGATCACAGATCACACATTCACAAAATTCCCATTTACTACTATCTATCTCTCTCTCTGTGTCTGAGAGTTCTGTTTTGTGTATGAAGTAGTTTTGGTGGTGTTGCTTTTTGCCGCAGATCAAATGTATACAAATATACTTACGCAGGGAGAGAAAATTCACAGTGGAAGGATGAGATGAGGGATCTCATCATCATCCGCTCGCTCTCGGTGAACGTGTCTCTCTAATAATATTATCTATACATTATACTAACAGCTCCATGCATAACTATTGTGTTTTTTATTAATGCAACTTATACATAGATACATATATAGTAGTAGTAGGTAAGTAAGCTTAAAATAATGGAAACAGAAAATATCAACCTCTCTCACATACTCTTCTAGCCCACCTTATATATACATTCCATTAATATTCACAAAGCTTAGTAAGTACAAACCTTTTTAACAAATAGTAAATCTATACTTTGTATTGCACTAGTATACTTTGTTGTATTTTGTCAGACCTTGTGCCTTGTGCAATCGTATTGGCAGTATTATCTACCAGTATGTAAAAAGCTGTCAGCAAATATCAGCTTGAATTATTTTAATTAGAATATAGTATACAATTCGTGTACTCACCTGAACAATACCTACCTTTCATTTTATTTACCATACTTGTACACACACAATGAATAATATTATAATATTATTACGTTCATCCATATGAGTGTATTGTATATATTTTTATGATTTAATAATATTACCAGTTTTCTGGTGGTACTTAATTGATAGAAAAAAGTAGTGGTATTAGTGCATAGTGGAAATTTACAATAATTAGATTGTTATGTAGTATACATTTTTGTAAGTTGTCAAATTGAATGACACAGAGAAACAGAGAGAGAGATACAGGGAGCTTTGCTTCTGGTTGTATTTTTCTATGTCGTTGCTTGTGGTAAATGGAACACCACCGCCGGTTAGGTCTGTATTATAGTGTTGCATTTGTGTACGTACATTCACTGCACTGCACACCGCACAGTACGAAACACCAAACAGCCATCACCATTCTGTGTACATCTGAAGTCTACATGGATTTTCTATACCTATATAGTAGACCTGTATAGAGAACACTAGTAAAGTCTTATAAGTAGAAGATCTCTATGTTAAAATGAGAATTTGGTGTGTTTAGGTATATATAAAATATAAATACAGATATATGGTAGACAGAGTTACGCGCTTTACTATGTGCAACTCACAGTTTGAGTGTAACTCAACCTAAAACCTTTATCGTTTCATTTTCAACCCCTATTCCGCCTACTGACAAAAGAAGCCACAGCCGTCAGAACGGCTTCCCATATCAAATGAAGTAAACAATGGGTTCACGGGCAGTACAAGTGCTCAAGTCTCAACATAAATAAATAGATCTATCATTTAAACTTTATTCTGTTCATCTCTGGACCTGAATCAAAGATTTTCTTAAGAATTCCCCCATGGCAAAGGAAACTTAACTGGGAGGTGGTGGTGGTTCATCTGTATAATACCCAGTAGACTCTATAAATCCTTCTAGCTAAAACTTAAAATGATTCAGTATTATTCAAACGTATTAGAAGTGCGTTAGTCCTATATACTTAGAGTATAATATATCGAAATGTGTTCTAAACAGAATTAAATAGCAATTTGAGGTTAACACATGAAACTGCATTATAGTTATTACGAACTACTTAGGTATATGAGCATTCATTTAATTTCATGCGAAACTTCTGTGTGCATATCATTTATATACATAGTACATAGAGATAAGCTTTTCCATATAGTGCTTTATGGTTGAGGACAAGTTTATGAATATACCTAACCAGCCTTGATCAAAGAGTTTCATGCTTACCTGAGGAAATGGTGATTAATTAAATCTGCCATACGAAGTCAACACATTTTAAATAATTTCCTTTAACACTTCAATGTATAGTTACCAGTTTCCAAAGCAAACGTCTGTTGATGAAACAGATAGTCTCTTTGTTCTTTCACGTTCCACATTATTTGCTACCTACACTCGCGTCAGCAAGAGCTCTGCATTTGATTAAATCTCCTTATATAAATACACAGATATACCAAAATCTGAATAAAACCATTTAATCTCCGGAAAAGGAGTGTTTATTGCCACGTAGTCATATAACTTATATTGCATTGTTCATTTCATACCAAAGACATAGTATCCGGCCACTTATATACTACGAAATAGAGAGTTGCCTGGACTCACCTACCTTTACCTACGATTACTTTTACTACTAGTATTCTCACAACTCACAATTACAGCCAAAACTTTTGAACCCGAATTTTATTTATGTCATAAAATATTTTAACAGAACACTGCATATTTTTCAATTCAGACTTAGAGAACAATAAGTTAATTTACTAAATGTAATTTAAATTTTTATTTAGATGATTATTATCAGGTAAATCTTTTGCTCAGACGGTACAATAAATTCCTATACTACGACTGTGAGATGTATATAAGCAAATTTAATTTAAAATGTTGATTTCTGGATATAAAAATAAATGTGAGTTTTAGAGTGTATAGAGCGTAGATTTACTATTATTGCAGTCAGACATTGCGATATTACCGAGGACAATTAATTACAATATGTTGGTATGTAATATTTCTGAAGAATTCAAAATATCTCATCTGTGTGTGTTGTAGTAGTGCATTTGTAAAGCGGAGGAGATACATGGACATATATTTATGCGATTCAGGAAGGTCATAGGTGTAAGTACCATTCAACAGCCCCATGTAGGACATACTACTTTTCTTATATAATCTGTAGCTAATATGGATATGGATTTACACATTAGTTGCCTAATTTGAGTATTTAATGCTTTTAACGATATTGTGTTATTAGATCATCATTAAAAACACATCAATATTTAATCCAAGGCAAGTGAGAATTTAGTTTTCAGTTTTATTTATTTCCAGTGTGTCTGTACAGTAGAGGAACAACACAAAGCAGCGTAGCATGGTGTCCACATGCCTCACAAGAATACCTTATTATTGTTACAAGAAATGAAGTAAGGTACAACATAACATAACCTTCATTTTCCCTAAACAGAGTGCGACAGATAGATTATAACATTCTATTATTGTTGTACTTGCTTAGAGTGCTTATAGACAGTCTTTTGTGTGTATTGTATTTATATACAAACCTACGCGATTTATAGATAGGTATATATACAGATAAGTGTATAAGTGTATTGAGTACAGATATATACGGATACACGCATTTTTTGCTTGCACCCTAACATGTTACAATATTTACCGGATTTTTGTCACAAACCTCGAATCGGTAGTGTGCGTCTGTGTTTGTAGTCTCTACAGTACTGATGGTACATACACAACGTTTCTCCGCACTACGACATCGTTGTATTCTCATGGAATTTTTTGGCGTCTCGGATTTCAGAGTGATAAAACCTACCCTAAATATTATTGCCCTTGTTGTAAGGAAGAAAATGGTGCGTGCGTACCTGCCTCTCTTTGTGCAGGATGTCTTTAGCAGTCGAAATAATTTAAAAAATAATTATTTCAATGACAAACTCAAGCATGGCTAAGGCTATCTTTACATTATCTGTAATCCTATCTAGGTTTTATGCTGCATAATACTATGCGTAAATTATAAAATGTACTTATTTTTGTCGAATGTTGGTTCTGAAGGTGTTTCATTCTACAGCGTGACCTTACCGCATAATTCTAAACTGTCGAGCTATTGCTCAACATTGTAAAAGAGTAGTTCTACTGACGCAAGTATGTGTGTTGTGTAGATGTAGCCGAGAATGCCAATGAGATTCGGACAGGATGTAATCAAATGTTATTTTGCGATACAAACACACAACATCCTTTACAGTTACTGTGCAAAAACAAAACCCACACGAGATTGAGTACAACAAACGGATGAATGCATGAATGAATCTTGTGAGCAAACGAGCATTTACACTTGTAGCCATTCACCCATTTGACAAAATTCGAATGAGTGACTGACATAATAGAACCTAGTCTGCAGTCACTGCATTATATTTACACGTAGAGGGTGAATAACATAATACATTTATATTATGCTGAATACAGACAGACCTGTAAACGTATTTGTAAAATGTACATTAATCTACCATGCATTTGCATACGTGCTATATTTTACACGGCAAAGATAGGACATGAAGCGTATAATAATATAACACATACATACAGCCTTTATGTACCAGTAGTAGTGTATGTAAATTACCCAATTTGGCTAAAGAGTGCAGATAAAAAATGTAGAGTCCTAAGAGTGCATGGAGTTACCCCACCTCTCTACCGTTCTCATACAGATCAAATTATAAATCGCTCACATTAGCATGACATCACATCAAGTAAGTGCAAATGGTGCTCGATACAATGTTTTTGTAGATTAATATGCTGTCTTTCCATTTCTCATTGTGTAATAATTTATCATATCACAAAATATTGCGTAAGTACTTGTAAATCATATTCTTTATATTAAATTTCCTTAGGATTCTCAAAAATTCCATCAGATAAATACTTACATTAAGTATATGTATATACACTACTGCTTACACATTAAATACTAATTACCTACATTTATTTCCAAGAAAATTATAACTGTTAACTCTCTACCTTATAGTTAAGTGCATTCCAAATAAAAGTGCGTGTGTGTGTGGTATCTGTGTGCAAGATAAAAATATCATTACAGGTGCCTGGTCACATATAGCATCTGATTTGATAATAGTATGAAATATAGACACAGACACTCACATTCATTTGATAAATACCCACACGATTTGCCATTTACTCCTCGACAGGCTGTGAGTTGAGAGCGGAAATAATAAGTGGACTTAGGACGCTTAAAAAGGGAAAGCAACATCTGATGTTTATCATCCAGTCAACAACACAAACGCAAGCCAACCCAAACATAAGCAAGTACAAAGCGACGCAGTAATGGTATGGAGTTCTTCACGAGTGCTGGAGAGGAGTCTTGTGTGAGTCGTAGTCGCGGTTGTCGCCGCGTCGTCGACAGAATCTTGAATCTACTCCAGAACACACATATGACATAGAATTCCATAACGCTTATGATATTGTCAGGGTGAGATAAAAGGAAGAAGGCAAGTTGATGACTCGTCGTCTTCTCGGTGTGTCTGTGTAAGTGTGTGACCCGACTGAATGTAAGAATACCGCAGTACAAGTGTGAGTGGAGTGGAAATGGAAAGTCGACGCGCTGAAGAACACAGAGAGAAGCTCGAGACTCTCATCTCATCTAATCTTCAGTTGATTCGAGTCGAGTTTTTGGGACTTTCTGCTCGTTTCTTATTGTGTACTATGTTGCTTTGGTGTCCTTCGTCTGTACTTTGTTCTTGCAAAGCAAGTATGAAGTCAGACTCACTGTATATTTCGGAGTGTTCAACACACTCTCTTTTTCTGTCTGCTACTTCTCTCTCTCGCTGTCTCTCTCCTCGTGGTGGTGGTGGTGGTGGTAGTGGGTAGTTGATAGTTCAGAGCGGCTTTGGCTAACTCGCAGTCTTGTGTTCTGTAGTCAGTATGCTTTCGGTTGTCTCTACACATACAGCGGGAATGAATTGGAGAAATGGGGAATTTCAGAGGAAGAAAGAAGAGCAAACCTACGAACGAGAGGTAGATTTCGGTTGTGCTTCCGTATAGATCGATATTTCCGTGGAACGTAAAAGAGAGGGGATCGATCTCCGACCAAAACTGTGTGGAATGGAATAGGACACGACTAGACTACACTTATTATTGTACATAGTAGTAGTAGTAGTAGTACTACTACTACTACTACAACTTTTAGTAGTGGAGGCATACTAAGTAGAATCCGTATATATAGTTACTTTAGAAACGTTAGCATTACCTCGACTTACTTGACTGGGTACTTTACTTTCACAGAACACAACTTTGTACTACAAGTTTTACACAAGTCGAGTTGAATATACATACACACATATTTGAAGTAGAAATACTCTTTAGAAAAGTAGTTGCTATATGTATATGCAAGAACACAAGATACGCTGTGCTCTACTACTACTACTGGTAGTAGAAGTATTGCCGGGTAGACAAAAAACGAAAAACGGTGCGGCTCCGAAGCCACCGTTTCGCCACCAAACCCGCACAGCATATCACCTCGAGGCCAGGACCCTTTTTACATTATATAATATTTCTGATGCATTCTTCTCTCATATGTGCCAATACATAGTATCAGCGAATTTCAAGAGTGTCGACGGATTGTGTGAGCTCAAGTTCACTTTACTTGGACTTATCTTGCACTGCGTTGACTAAAAGACTAGCTACTTTATATCATAGACATAAAATAACCGACTGGTTGCCTTACCGCAGTCGACCGAAAGTCATACATGACCCGTCACCCTCTACATGCACGCCAAATCAAACTCCTATCAACCGGGAATATGGATTTGTATTAAGGAGGTAAAGGTAAAGCAATTGACTGCTATATACGACGAGAATCCAAGCAAAGCAACATGTTTCCTTCCAATCCACACCTTTCCACTGTATAAACTCCCACGTAGCTTCTGCAAATACTGTGTTACGCTTTACCATCCCAGTCGCAGTCAACCAAGGTACTTTGTCGTGTCTTAAGCTGCACTGACTGAGTTAATACCAGATTATTACTCTTGCTTACTCAAATATAGCATCATATGCATGTTTACGTAATATTATGATGATATGATGACACGTGCATGGTATGTTAGTGTATAAGCACCCCACACACGTTACCATCAATCCGTAAGTGTAGTACAGAGTAAAGAAAAGACCATTCAAACTGAAGTGGACAAAACACATGATTTTAGATTTGATGCGATTCTAAAGCTTGCTAAACAAAGGAGAGGACAAAAAGACGCTCATCTGAATCTCACCCTGAGCATTGCGTTGCTTGCTGTTATGTGTGTAATGCGACGCACCACAAAAAACTCAACGGATCTACGCGGAAAGCAACACACACACAAACACGCAGTGGAAGAAGCTGAGAGTTACGTTTTAGGACGACTGTGATGTGTGTTGAACTGAAGTGAACGCTGACTGAGCGACTGAACTGAAGCGAGTTGACTGAAGATGAGATGTGCTGTGATGTATGGTATGTAGCAACATACAACAGTTCAGTTCCTTCTTCTCTTTTATGTGATGTAGTCCCGTGGAAGCAGCTCAATTTTACTCCTCTATAAGTTGAAGACTGAAGACCATTTTACGTTGCCCATAGTTGACTTCATCCGACCGAAACTCAACTCAAAATCCGATTTCCCAATGCCAATCCGATTGGACGGCATTAGAGAATCTGCTATCTTCTCAAACTGAACACATGTCAGTCGTTCCTTTTTACTCTTTTGTGTTCATATCATTTCATACTTCCTTTTCAACTTGCGTGTAACTTTCCGAGTAAAAAATTGGCGTGTTTGCCTTATACACAGGTATATTTCTATCGACCCAAAAGTTGATTTTATTGTACACAATCATTATGAGTGGGGAATGAAGGAAATTAGAAAATATTTATGTATGTATACACCTACACCCATACAATACAATACACACCCACTCACTCGTTTACCTAAGCTAAAAATCAAAATTGGTTGGTAGGTATACCTCCAAAGATAGACACGTTATGCAATACAATACCACAATTAAGTCAGGAGCTTCATAAATATTCCTTTCTAAACAAGATATTGGAAATGTCTACATTCAAACAGACTGACTTAAAATTACTTTGCATAAAAAACCTCGTCTTCTTCTTCAGGTCAGACTCTCAACAAGTATGAGCATTGTATGCAGTACCTATATACATTTTGTGAAACCTTGTTACAAATACCTAAAATGCCACTTGGAATGCAATGCAGTGAAAAATACCTCAGCACGTTTCCTTTTTCTCTTAGAGAGATGAAAGAATATTTGTAATCAATAATATTCATTGAATGCTTAAAGAAATCCCTATACAGTCTTCCTAATGTAGATTATGAGATTGTGTGGAATAATTTGCTACTTAGGTAGTTACTGTTAAAGTTTAGGTGGAGATGTTTGTACATTTGAGTCTCACAAATGCCCATAGCTACATTGCACATACCTAATTATGACTCATCACAAGAGAAAATCATGCACTGTAAGTGATCCAGTACTTTAGAAAACAAAGCAGTTACCTTTAGAAATTCAAGGAAGTCATAAGGTCTTATTTATCGTTTATGTGAAGCAATATCTATTCCATTTTCATGATAAAAATATGAAATTAAACTGAATTAACAATTTTTGAATTAACTTGGGCACTTTACCAAACACATCAAAAATAAAATACGATATAGCTAATAGCTAACATGCTTAATTAAACTAATATTATTAAAGTGTGTAAAGAATGAAGACACTCGTACATCCTCGTGTGGTAGACTCTTAACGTGCCTGCATCCAATTTGTTGCATGTGCAAGCGATTTAGTAAAATACGATAAATAATAATTTCAGTACGAAAGGAATTGCTGCAAATGAGTTGTCAGGTGTAATGATTCTCTTTCCGCTTATTTTACCAACCTCGTTCGTTCGTACTAGCATAACTCGACAGAGTGATGACGGTGAGACTGTGTCGTAGTGTGTACTGTGTGTCTGTATAATATGGTTGTAATACTGGGAGTACCTGGAGTTGTGTTGGTGGTGGTGGTGGTTGTAGCAGAGTTGAGAGCACGAGCAGAGCGTAGAGTTGCATTTGTAAGTGAGTGAACAAAGTTCCCAGCATCCAGGGCATCGGCTTGCTATTAAGAGTAATAAGTTTGGCATTTTTCGCAAGAGAAACTCAGCTTTGCTTGCGGGCTTTTCAGTGCTGCTTACATACATACACTTTGAGGTCACAGCATTGTCTCCTAGTACATCAGACAACAATACGCAACAGTACTTTACTGTACTGCTGTATACACACAGAGAGAAGTTGCTTTATTATTCCTCACTCTTCTCTGTCTAAATTGAACACATACACACAAGACAACAGAACCATGGCTCTATATATGCGTTTAAAGTATCACGTATACCGTATGCCTCTTCTACTTATACAACTATATTATTTTACTTTTTATAATCCAAGTAGTTGCTAGTTTGTCAGCTGAAAACTATATTTTACTAGCGATGTGAGATGCTGCATGAAAATGCTTATTGTTAGTGTGTACGATGCTTATTACAGGGAGGACTCTATGACGCTACTACTATATGAGCAATATAATACATAATGGGAGTATTAGTACACCTTCACTTCACTTGCATGCATGTGGCAAAGAAACATTATAAGCAGTACTTTTGAATGGAATATTCGAATGGAAGAATAAGGAAGGCATAATATTATAAAAGAATACTGCATTCATACAATATTATAAGCACGTTGAGACTTTATATACATATGTCGTACACAGACCAACAAGACATTTTCTGCAGATATAGTACGTAGGTACTTATATTTCATATGCACACACACATACGTTATTGTTATATAGTTTGCATTTTACATGGCATAGAATTTTAGTATGCTGTATAGGACTTCTGTCGTCTTTGACTACTGTTGTTGTGTTATTGTGTACGAGTAAGTGTATATAAGTTGAAACAGAAACGCATGAATTCAAATACAGCGACGTGAACCGGACGTGGACGATAGTTGTTCTGCATATTACTACTAATATTGCGGTTGAACAGCGCAATAATAAACACATACACCTACACACACACACACTACATATATTATTATTATTTTCGAAATATTCTGCTGTGTAGTATTGTTGACATATTGTGCATAGCAGAGCAACAATGCAGCTTGGATATGCACTAGATATTTTCTATAGGTTGGGTACAGCAGTAATAAGTATTCGAATTTAATGTAATATTGGGCCCAATGGGTTTATACGTGTTAACATAGCAATTCCTTTGTGCGCGTTAATTATTATGGGACAAGGGCTGCTGCGAAGTACTACTACCTTTATTGCAACTGGAACTAGACCCGAGACTGCTTAATTTTAGTCACACAGCCAAAGCTAGTGTCGCAAGTATTACAGAAATTCAATCCACGTGTTTAGATAACACTTTTACCATGGAGCTACGAATTCTGGTATAGTATTACGTACAACCTGTGCGCATCAAAATTATTGGAAAACTTGTGTATAATAGGTGCTAGCTTCGATATATTATTAGGAAAGCAAAGAATGGAATAGCTGGACTTATATAGGGATATTCTAAGGCTTGGAAACTTTTCTGAGAGAAAATCTGTCAGAGAGAGTCTCATGCATTGAGTACAAGTCGCAGTCGGTATAATACTCACAAAGCATATATCTGAAAAGCTGAAATTTAAAACACTTGATCAATTCAAACCACTCCTTTTAGGACTCGAAAAGTTTTTGTCATTTGTCTCAGTCAACAAGCAATCGGATAAAAAGCCTTTGTCTTGGAAGTGTTAGCCATTCCTATTAGGCAGCCCATACCCGACCAAGATTGGAATTACACAATGAGATCTGTCTTGGACGACTTGATATGAGATATTTGTCCATGGGAGCTTACTCCAGCTTCCCTCCTTGCTACATTCACTCCTATTATACTTATTGTAGTCTCTGAAATACAGAATTTAATTAGATTTTTGCATGAATGCCAAATTAGTTTTTTACGCTAGCAAATTTTATAATAAATTACATTAATTAGTAGTAAATACTTTTTCAATTGGAAATCAATTGGATTCTGAGAACATTACTGATAGATGAGGTGCAAAGTAATTTAAATCCCATTTCTGTAAAGTATGAACTCACAAGCTAACAATAGAAAGCTTATATTATGACTGTCGGGTGAAAGTCAGAAGATTTCGTTTAAAAGATCCTCTCATTTATTATCTGTGGTTTTCGTAATACAATTCTTATAACTTGAAACTGCACGTTAAACATTATTGCCCATACATCAGAATTTTATTATGAATAGTTAATTGACATTTTTACGGTATTTTGATTCCGGAATCAGCCATAGACCGCATGGGGACCTATCAAGGACTGTGACACATCAAAGGGGTTGCGGTGCTATGCAAATACCATATATCTTTATGTCTGTAGGTACTGTATTTGTACATTTTACATCTTTGTAGAATAAAGCACACAGATTCAAATCTCATTTTCCCTTTGAACTATTTTTTGTGAAATCATTTCTCAGATATACAAGTAATTTCATACTATAGTAGTGTGCATATATTATTATTGGAATAGCTATAGGCACATAAATATATTATTATGATTACATTTTTACAATTTATATAGATGTATAACGCAGATACCTATGTAACAAAACGATATCCGTTTATGTACTGTTTGCTGAAAAAAAGAAAAATCAGTCGGAAGGTTGAAGTTGTAAGTGCAAAAGGCTGTTGTAAGGGCAAGGGATATAAAGATGTAGTAAGTAGGCACTTACAGTTACAACTGCTGCAAAGTTAAGGATGAGATTGTAAACGACAATCCCACAACAACCTTCTACACACAGTTTAAAACAATAAAACCCACGCCATGTATGTTTATAAATTCTCTCCGCTGCTGCTGCACTTTGTTCTCCACTTCTCCCCATTGCATTCAGAATGTACACCTCAGTCTCAGTCCGTCCGTCGTTACACAGTTCTCCTTTTCATGTTCACAAGGTAATCAACTCGCCCATGGCCCACCTCACCAACCACCAGCACCGCGATCCGTTTTGGTGGAGAGCAGTTAATGAAGCGGTGGGTAATTAGAGCTACTCGAATTAAATCGAATCATTCATATCATCACGTCGTCCAATCTTCGAATCCCATCGATGAGCCTTCTTTGTTCCCCTCTAAACACTTACACATTATTGAATCAAAGAATAAGCTTGTGGAAACTCTAGCACAGCTTATTGTACAGATTAGCAATCTGATGTCATTGATTGTCTCGTAATAGTTCAAACTGTTAGCTACGCTCTTCTGCCTCTCCACTCATTAGTCATTGCTTGCACTGAATATTAAATCATTTACAACGGACACTCTTTGTAACTCACTTTACTCGCGGACAGCACAGATTTACTCTGCAGACAAACTTACCTACAGATAAACAGACATGTTATCTCGCTAGGAAAATAGTCATGAATTCTTTTTCCAAATCTTATCTCTTTGTTGCGTCATTTCCTAAAAATGATACGAATTTACGAACATGTTTATTTGGTAGCTATAGAGTATACCTACATAGGTAGGTATGCTGCTAATTGTATTTATCTGTACTGCTTTTCAATATTTACCACTATAATTTTTTTATTTAAACATACACAAACCTAAGTATTTTACCATCTACTTAATGAAACTACATAATTATTCATTTTGCTGCATAACTATGTGAGAAATTACGGTGTACATTGTACATCTATTTACCAGGCTGGCGCATACAGAATCTACTAATTATTATACAGAAATGTTTTATTTTTTTCTGTTTTACAAAAATTTAAATGAATGTTTACTGTACCACGAGCGAATGATGAAAATCACAGAAAGAAAGCGAGATTTTGCCGGGTGCACTTTCTATCCCTTACTTAGTAATACACAGCACAGATTGCATGGTTTATATAACTTATCTAATTTTCAATTATGTGATATAAGATTCTGAGAAGCAGTCGTTCAACAAACTGTTACATTACGTTTACAACGAAAATTCATGTGTAGTAAAAGGATGTTAGTTTTTAGGAATTATATGCATTATGTAATACATGTGACGTTTTATATATTGTCGAAGGAATTATTAAAATATTTGGTAAGTTGGACAGAAAGAACATAAAATTCATGTAAAATCCAGGGCGAGGTCTTGTGGTCTTATTATGGTCATCATAGCTGCTAGTATTATTTCTATGAGTTTTTACTAATGAATGTTTTTATGGATGCTTACACAGTTTAAATTACTAATTGCATATGGGTGTGATAAGGAATGAACTGGTAACGATACCCCAGTTGCTCGTTTGTGTTTAAAATCTCACAATTGCTTATACATTTAAGAAGGCAATAAAATATAAAATGTGTATTAAACAAACAGTGTAATGCTTATCTAGAAAGTAATACATAGTAATTAAAATGAACGTGTAATGCATTTACATGGAAGTTTTATGTTACTCCATGAACTGTAGTATTCATAATGTCCTAGGTCAGGGTTGTTTCCACTGCATGTTGTACATGTCTCACTTATAATGTGTCTTCATTTCATGATACATAAGAACACGTCTTCATCGTTAATCGTAAATATTTGTTGATTCGAATATTGTTTGGCATCACTTTTAGTTTCCTTTGTAAATATTTTTCAGTAAACTCAAGTTACTAATAAGTCTCATTACGAAAAAGTAAATTTTTGTCATTAGTCTTTAATTAGAGATCTCATTATGAGCTACATAAGTTTCTCTCATTCCATGTGCTGCATAAAATCTTATGGGTTGGAGTGTATTTGCTAAACATCTGTGTCTGCATGTGTCTCGTGCTCAATTGTTTAGAACGGTGAAAACCCGAATGCTGTCATTTACCACATTCTACGGGGAAACTGACAATGAGTTACACAAGTCTTGTAGGAATCCAATCGAAAATTCCAGTTTAAGGCTTAGCCTGGAAGATATTCGACGTGATTTTGCATCTGACAGAAAATGGGTTTTTGCCGTGTTGTACATCCGGTCTGCATGAAAAACATTTCACAATCATTTACCGGATTTACCTATATTATAATCGTATGTTAGCCTGTCATATAAAACGGAGCGAGAGAGTCTTGTTTGAGTCTTGTTTAGCAGTCGACAAGTAAATGCCGGTGTTCCATTCAGTAAAGAGACAGGCAAAAGACAATCCAAGTCAAGCAAGAACTAAGCGAGAAGCAAGCTCTTCGGAAAGGAAATCAAATCACACGAAAAGGAGTGGAATGACATATACTTTGAATAGCACACGTAAAGAATGGATAGCATAGGGACACCCTAACCAACATCCAATGAACAGAAGAAATAGCGTACAGAGAATCTGTGAGAGCAGACGAAATAACAGAAGAGTATGGGTATTAGTATTATGGTAGACCATAAAGCATCAATACCGTATAAACGTAAAACCTGTCTTGCTATTGTATTTACGTCGTATACGTACTTTACTACGACTACTACGACTACTACTAACTTATCTGTGTGCATGCCCAAGTCTTCTACTACTACTACTGGTCGTAGTGCAGAAGTGTGTAGTAGTAGTCGTCGTAGAGTAGTGTAGTTTGCTAACTTAACTCTTACACATACAATGCTTGGAAAACTCAAACTGAAAGTAGAAATAGTTTTAAGAGTCGGATGGTTCACATGCGTCCTTCTGATCCCTTCAGAGCGAGAGAGAGAGCGTAGGACTCCTCTACTCCTACTACTAGTAGGACCAGAGAGAACTGCTTCAAACAGTTACTTGACTACAGATACAGCAGAACACATTTTGCGAAAGCGACCGAACTATCCGAATCTAACATTGACTACTGCACTACGTAACGTGCGTACTTGTACGTAAACATAATACCAATACGAGAACTAAGGATCTCTTCCGTTCCGTTCGAATCTTCGATTCAGTCACTTCAGTTCACAGCTCAGTCCAGTAGGCGACGGACGCCGAGCAAAGGGTGGCATGGAAATGCATGGTTAAGGAAAGGGCAAACCATCGCATTATATCGCCTTGGATGTCTGCGTCTCCTGTGTTTGTATGAACACACAAAATACGAAGAACGCCACAGTGCTCAATGTACAGCCCAAATTTATATTATTTTACATTATATTGCCTTACATTTATATATCATAAGAAGAGTAGTCATATAGGAGTAGATACAGCCAATGGATTGAGTTTAAAGGGGATCTACTACACGCTATAGTCGACTACACTTCACACAAGAGAAGATCGAGATCGGCGACAAGCCCCCGATTCGGCTCTGTAAACCAGCACCAAAACCAAGAGCAGAATTGCATTGAATTTTATACTGTGCATAGCTATAGAGCTCTACATACTCTCACTATAACTATACAACAAAGCACGTAACTTGTGTATGCATATATACACTTGTATATGAATTCCATGTGAATGTTCGCTTATAGTAATATAGAAGTATATCATATCAAAGAGAACAGACTCTACTACTACCACACTACTACTTCTCGACTACTATTACACACACACACACGTAAGTACATCATCAGGCAAGCAATGTGCTTGTACCTTACCTACTCCTATTCCTATATCTTGTATACATAAAACTCGTCTGTATATATAAAAGCATATCTTTTTGGAGTATGGATGTAGCCCTGTATGAGTTTAGTAGTTGGTATTAGTGACTTAGGTCTTCGCTTATACGCTCATGCTGCTGCTGTTTCTCCTCATACTAATACAACTGTGTGAGTTGAGTTGGTTGGAGTGATATCGAACTCTAGTAAACGTAATATTTTAGTTAGACCATCATTGAATACCTACCCTAATAATAGTGAGTATAAGTGTAAGACAACCTTAACATACATACATTTCCCTTTGCAGAAGCTCACTTTACGATTTTCCCTCTTCCTCTTGGAACCCCAGATTTTTTGTATAGGAGTCCTGAGTCCGTGTGCCGTGCCATTCCAATGTGTCTCCCTATTCCGCCCACCCGAGGGGTTCCTGCTTTTTCCTCGACTCCCCTCTTAAAACTATTCACATTTCCCACTGTCTATATAACTGTAGTAGTGTATATAGAAGAAGTTTAAGCAAAGGTATATAGTTTGTACATAGATATGTCGCATAGAGTCCCATTATCCACCTTGCTTTGTATATGCCTTGCCTTTAACTTTGCCTTATACGTCTACTTATACCTTGCTTAGCTCTGCTCTCTCTTTTCTCATTTCTCCTTATATTAGATCCTATTTTGAGTGTGTAAACTATACAGAGTTCCTTTGGTCTGCTTTATATAAGGTATATACTTACATGCCTACAAAGATAGGTTTGTACTTTGTATATGCTTAAGTATATATATGCATATAGTATGTAAACATATACTTCTTATGACAACTCTAAGCAGAGAGTTCTACTCACATACTGCTTAATATATCCATAGGTATATCCGACTAAGTTACTATCTGTATCTATGCCACCCAAGTCCCTAACCCGTGTCCCCCAACACATTTCACTTATACACGAATCCTTTTAAAGGCCTTTAGAGCAAAAGTGTATGCACCTTCTGGGGCCATGTGTATGTAGCATAAGATTACAAATATATCTGCAGATAGGGATAGATGAAGCCCTGTTTGAGCATGGCAGGCGGAGTCAGAGTTGTCTTTTGTGTGAGCAGGAGTACAGGCAAAGAATTACTACTGTAAGCCTTCTGTCAGTGTGCTTATTCCACGGGTTCCATGCTTCTCGGTTGGGTTGTGAATTTTTGTGCTTCTCTGTCTTTCCTCTGTGCTATCCTTCATTCAACACATCTCTCAAGTCTCAAAGCAAAACTTTAAACTCGCTAGTTTACTTTAGTAGGAGGTAGATAGACGGACACACACACAGAGACGGCCAGAATCCATCTGTATCTCTTTCACTATACATAAAAACATTATTATTGTATTAGTGAGTGTGTGTGTGTGCTATTCTCGATCTATCCGTATTAGTGAGTTGTGTCCTCTGTGTATGTGTACTTTGTATAATTATTGTGTGGACTTGTGTGTTATTGTATACGTGTGTAAACGTATTCTGAACTATTATTGACTCTATGTAGTGCATTATTATTATTACTTGTAGACTAATAATATTATCCACGAATTCTAATTGTAATCTCGTGGCATGTGCACTAGAAGTTGATAGAGCAGTGTTTAAGTCAACTTGTAATACTACAATTCAAATACATAGAAGAACATAAATATATACCTATACATAAAATTTACATGCCTCAACCCGATACATGCCTTTATGTGTACCTATCGTGAAATGTGTGTGGGTACTCGAATTACTGATACAGGAACAGAAAAGACCGAAGAATTAAATACAATTAGATGACATTTATCGGAAGATTTGACGTTGCAGTAGCTTGAAAATTACTCTCGTCTGACTCGCTGGACAAATCAGATGAGACAGTTTAGTCACACAGAATGATTTGACTTGCGTCTATCGTTTACACACAGAGTGTCTTTGTCTTCTCTTGCTTACTTCAATTCTAAACACTCATGTTCCTTTATTCGGGGAACAATACTCCAGCAAAGTAAAGCGGAACTGACTGAATGCAAACTATATCTAAACACATACGCGGCTAATAAGGAGTAGTTGTATAAAAGTGATTTTATCAGTTTACAACTTCTCTTCGTCACTCACACTCTGCTCTTACTGAATTATTAGTGATTAGCTCATCACCAGGTTTGAGGGGAGGCGAAAGAGTCAGTCATTCTCATCACTTGATTTTCTGTGTGCGTAAATATACAGCTTACAACATAACACCCACACCAGAACAACTACAGAACAGATATGTGCTGCACATATATTAATGATAACTGTGTGACTTATGGCTTTGTCGTCATTTATGATGTGGAGCGATCCCTATAATATCCCTGTGTAGAACGAACTGGCAGTCAGTAGTATTAAGCAGCATCCTGTATCAAGACTGAGTCAACCTAACTCGTTATCAACCAGAGTGCTCATGTAATTCATTGTGACAACCAGTGGAATCACTCACACACGGATCAAGGTAAACACACATCATCGTCATTTCTTTTTTACTTGCAGTTTCAATTCAAAATTTAAATTAACTATTCAATTATGTAATGAGGGATTTCTTAACTAAATATTAATATTATGCATGTATACAAATTTACCTGTAGTTCAAATAAATTAGTAAGGTCAAAGAGTTGCAGGTTTTTTCGATAGATTATTTATTGCAGAGATAAGTAAGACAATAAGAACGAATCGAGATTCTCGAACAATAATATTACATTACTGTACACAGAGTGATGTGTATGTACAGATATCTTATATGACTCACATAATACATATATTACTTATATATGAGGTATTTGTTTTGCTTTTCTTTATGAGTGTCTTACATAATAGCGTAAGATAATCAAGATAATGTTGTACCTATCTAGTAGTTAATATAATATACAGTTAGCCACGGATATATTTGTGTTGTGAACATTATATTGTAGTATGAGTTAAAAAGAAAGATATTGCAAACAGCAAGTATTGCCTATTTTTATGCAATAACAAGTAGCTGTCTTGTGCTAGTGTAGTCCTGTCAGTCTAAAGTAATGGCACTGTGGTAGGAGTTATGTTTGTTGCATAGTTAAATAGTCCCTGTGCATTATGCATTGTACGAATACGTAACTTATGACAAACCTCTCACCAGCATCATACTACAAGTGAACTGCACCACCAACCATTCTTAATGTACTTCTATGGCACTATAGCTGTGTGGCTGTAATAAAATGTTAATATGCATATACCTATATGGTACACCACCACTAAAATAATATATACTTACAATTACAACGTGACACTAGACAAGAGTGTATGAATATTTCTACATTCTTCTTATCATTCATACGCATACTACATGTATCGTATGCTAAACATTTATCTCACAACTACCACTACGAATTATGCATTATAATAAATACTAAGGTAGCATTACATTCTGATTGCTCCTATACCAACTACGAGAACACACCAGTTTTGTATTCCAATTTGCCTAACACACGTATAGCTTATCTAGAATTTATTTGGTTATATTATATGTCGTACCTATAGATATTTTCTATAGAGACCGATACCAATACATACGATTACTTCCGACCCATTGGCTATCATTATGTTACGGCACGCTAATTATTGCTGTAGAGCAGAGCTGTGCTTAGTTTTTGACTTTGAGTGTACATTACACATTGTAGTGATAGTAATAGTAGAAGAAGGAGTCTGTGTCTCACTTGGAAATTGTAAGTAAGAGTGTCTTCATGACTAAATAGAGGTATATCTTGGGTAGATGAAAGATACTGCTACAGAGAGCAACTACAGATAAAAAATACACATGTATAGAATTGTATACATACACAGACGGAGAAGTACGCTCGACTTCAATTCATTGCATTTGCATCTGGCTTTCGCTCCCAGTAGTTAGTTGCTCGCTTTGAGCTTTCAGTGGAGAGGGTGTATGAATGGAAGGAAACTGTAGAAATATATAAGCCATACCGCTATATGTCTTTATCTGAACCTTTAAGACGTAAGACATAGTAAAATGCATATGTATTTTGTAGTAGGCACCTACTACAGATATATACAGGATGGTTGTTGTAAATCGTAGAGTCATTATGTGGTTTGCCAGTTTCTTCGTATAAATAATATAATTGTATGTTGACTTTAACTACTTATACCATATACTCTGGTACATTTCGGGGGTTGTGTTTGTCTCTGTGTTCTTGTTCCGTTTGGTTTCTTAGCCACGTTGATTAATTGTTTTAAATAGTGTATGTAACACAAGTAGGTATTGGATAATCCTTTTGGATCAATCCACAAGTTGTTCATAGCATACCGGAAGCCGATGTTGTGAATCGTCTTGTCTCTCCATCCTTCTTTTGTCTTTTAGTCTTTTAATAATAATATACTGACCTGTTGTTTTTTAAAAGGAACAAAAAGTCAGCATGTTAAGTGCTTGATGCTTGAATAGAGTGAGATTTGGGCTAGTTTAGTAGTCCTACTAGTATGGAAAGAGTAGTAGTAGTAGTACTCATTGGTTAATACCGCGATGCGATGCTCCGGGTCTCTCTGGGTATTACCTAACCTTGGATGTGCACCGCTATGCACACAGTTATATGGGTTGAGTTTGAGTGTATAGGGAAAGTGTGTGTGGTGTGGTTTGGCCTGCTGCTATGCTGCTGCTGCTACTACCACTGGCACTACTGCTGCTATTACTTCTACTACTTCCATACTACTGGAAGGAAGGACTGGATGTTATGCTCGTTGTGTGGAGTGTGTGTTGACGAGGGATGGATCAATAGGCTCTTGAGATCCTACTAACTAACTAAGCGCGTGAACTCACTCTTTTGACTCTTGCTAATGTGTTGGTAGATGAGATTTGGCTTTATTATGTTTTCTGTCCTGCCCTGTTTCATCCGTTCCGGCCTCTTATACTATGCTCTTTGCAAAGATGTACTAATTATTTGTCATTGTTTATTTAGTATCGGCATTGTGCGAGAGTTTGTATTAGTTTGTGTGTGCTTTGTTTTTACTTGCACTTTGCACTTGATCAAAGTCAAGTTGTCAGGTGTCATTTGTCTGTCAGTGGCAAATAAATACCTCGTTTAAGTCACTCCATGCAAAGACAACTTGATTTACTTCAGAAATGAATTTGGTGCATCGCATTGTGCATTGCTACAATGTCAGCTTATAGAGCATGCAAGAAAACGATGGATTGGCATAATGGCATGTATTCATGTAAATGCTGTACGTTTTTAGATGTTTAAGTGACTCACTTTTTCAGGCAGATGTTTATTTATGATTCATATGTCTCATATAATGCAGAGGATGTTTGTAAGCGGTGAATAAATAACAATACTCGATTGAATGATAATGCACACCAGACCATCCACAACTATCTGTTGTAGGTAACTGTCAACGGCTCTCAGTGTATCAATTCTAACCGATACACGACGGGAAATCAAGAATGAAACTTGAATCGTCGTGTAGTAAACAGCAAAAGGAAAAATACAGATCATTCATATTTTTCTTATGTTATGTGAGCATGTGTAACATGTATGACAATCTGATGCTTATACATAGTACAATCCGGTGAATCTTCTAGGTGGTAGGTACCTATGAGAATAATAGATTAAAATTACAATTATTTGTCCCATTTGAATCCACAGTAGAAAATTAGATTATGTACTTCTCGGTGCTCCTGGTACATAGGTACCTACTTGTAAAGTACAAGTTGATATAAAAAGTGACAGTGCAGGGCTAAATGTTTAAATAAACGGATATAGCATCTCTGTGTAATACAGATTGATATCTGTAGAGCATTAATGTTCTTTCGGGTAGGACACTGCTCTCAAGTCAAACATGGGTAATAATAATATTTGTAGCAAAATAGTCAAGTTTAGAAAGATGTAGTCACCACAGCATACACATAGGACTATGATGAACCATTAACTACTGCATTTGTTACAGTATATACAGAAGACTGTGAATGTACATTTATATTGTGTGCATGCATGTACTATTTTACTGAATTACTGAAGCATAAGAAAAAGTTGCTATCCTCTACACTACTAATAACTACATACTTCTCACTCCTCATACGCTCACTCAGATATTCACATCTGACATCTCTACTCAAGTCAAGCCAGTCTTCCACCACCACCACCACGGTACAGAAGTATTACTAGTGTGCATAAGTAGCAGTTTACTTATACGACAGGATGCCTTGCCTAGGTATGTGTGTTCTTATGTAGTACTGGTAGTTGTTATATATTTATATGTACCTATATCCTACCACCAGCTATATACAAACATTTATAAGAGCAGTACACATTTATAAGTGGTAGTAGAGCATGAGTTGAGTGCAGGATAGCTGAGTGAACATGTTGAGTAGAATGTAATAATACCAACATGCAATACATTTGTTAGAAATAAGGGACGACAGAACAGAAAGAGAAGAAATGCTCTGTGTTGTGTGTACATATAAAATCCAAAGAATAAGCAAAACCAAACCCCGTCTACGTTCTGTTACTGTTAGTTCGAGTCGAGTCGATATGACTTCAGCTCTTTTACCTAATACTTCCACTATCTGTATCTTTCCTTCTTCTTCTTCTCTCTCTCCCTGTCTCTCTCTCTCTCTGTCTGTCTGTCTATACCACACTCAACAACTCAACTCACTCTGTGCTCACTTAACATGTTGGTAATACTTATGGAATACTGAATGCCTATCTGTCTATATATTGTCTATAGCAAATGGTATTCACAAAGTCCATGTTATGTTATGTTGTTGCATGTGAATGTGTGTGTGTAGTATTGAATGTGTATGAACTGGTCTTTTCTGTATTATTGCTATATATTATAGTTGGAGTATTAGCAACAAAAGAAAAAAGACTGTAGTGGTAGTGGCTCTGGTATGATGGTATTTAGATATATATTGTGTGTTTATTAGGTAGGTACTGTAGTAGGTGATCTTTTAGGCGAGAGAAGCAATATGTAATGCAGAAGAGACGAGAGAGAGAGTAAACTCGAGTCTTGTGTGATGTTTTGCGTAATATATGCATGAAGGTAGTAGTACATAGGAGATAGAGATGGATACAATACTTAAACTTCATTCTGTGAGTAGTAGTAGTAGTAGTAGTAGTAGTAAAGTTGAAAATGTTTATATCTAGAAGGTTGTGTAGGTAGTGGTGTAGTCGTGGTGAGTTGAGAGGAGTATATAGAAGTAAAGGAGTTAGGTTGAGGCAAAAGGAGGCACACTTGTGTAAACTATAACTACAGATGCTTGCTGGTCTGCTGTGTTCTTGCCTGTGCCTAGCTAATGTGGTAAGTATAAAATGGTATGTGCATAAAGCCCTAGTTAGAGAAAGAGACTTGGCTTGACTCGACTTGACTGAATTGAAGAGAAGGAGTGAAGTGAACGCGATAAGCAAGAAAAGGCGTGTTGCCGAGCTGGAAACTCACACGTTAGCTCTGCTTGGCTGAGGTCTCCGGACGGAGCACATGTTCTTTTTACTTAGGCAACACCTTTAACCCTTTCCCAATCGATAACCTATCAATATGCTACCTTACAAATGATTAGATACTAATCACCCTTCGGCACAAGGCAAAACCTATGGTTTCTGTTTGTCTCAAGCAGTAATGTCCAAAGCAAAGTAAACCACTTGTAGTAAATCTCTATCATTCACCACCACAAACAACAAAACAACAACAACAACAAGGATGAGTTCAATTTTTGTAGTCGTCTTCTATTTCTAAACTAGTCTTTGAAGTGTTAAAAATTGCTTAAGTGCTTACATTACAACTACCACTACCATTGCTCTTAATTCCATTCATTGAGCATTCCCCAGTTTTGTTTGAGTTACGGATGATAACAATCTGCAGTAGTATATTGTAATTACTGAAAACAATTCGTTGTAAACAGTTTACAAACACATTAGTTTAATAGATCTTACTTAGCACGAGATAAAACACAAGTGGTTCATTCATGAATTCGGAACTTGTAGTTTCAAGTACCTTCTCAGAGAAGACGGGTAAAGTGTTCTTGAGGGTCGAGTCAATTAAAATGTTAAATTAAGCTAAGGCATTTTTGGTATCTCTCTCTCTCTCTCTCTGCTCTTTTATTCGAGGAAATATCTAAAATGACATCTCCTATAAATACTACGTGCTTCCATATACGGAGCATGGGGAATAGTATGGTGGACAAATATTTGTGTGAGCCAGGTAGACTTTATCCAAGAAATATTTGTTAAAAAGACAGAGAATGTGAAGTGGAGAGGCATAGAGAGACGTTGTAATCTTTGTGTAGCAACTGGGGAAAAGAATAATAGATTGTAACGTGGGTTAATATCATTGCCGCACGGAAGAGGTCTTTGGAATACCAACGTAACAAGTAAAATGCTATGCGTATACAAGAAGTCCGAAAATACAATAAAGATTTTCTAAAGAACACATACACACTCCCTGCTTGCATTGCATGTTTCTCCTCTGAGAGAGGCTGTGTATATTATGTGTATTACAATACACAAGTAAGTGCTGTATCGTATTTGTATTTACTGTGTGAGAGTTGTGTTTCAGCGTTTGGAAGACTACAAGAGTAGAGTTGCCACGGTTGTAGTTGTACGTCCTGAAGAAGGCAAGGTCATTGGCAGAGTTTCTTGAAGATAATGGTGCTGCAGTGAATAAAAGCCGGAGCATGTAATAATATTATCGTATAGTTGGGAGAGGTGGTATATCTACAATGTGTAAAACAGTTCGAATACATAAACTGTATATGTGATTATCTCTCTGCAATAGCGTTTTCTTGTTGCCTGTGCAATAATCAGAATCACGGTACTGATAAGAGACGTCTTTGCTTTTAGTATTCTTTAAATGAACTCTGTATTCAAAGATATCTAATTGGATTCTAGAAACTATTGATTTGTTAGTTGAATCATAAAAGTTTCTACACAAGTAGTTCTTCTACTACTACAGTTGTACAAATACAAAAACAAAGTTTTATACGAAAAGAGTTTTAGGAATGAGTAGTATTTTATATTATGATTATAATGGAATGATTCTGTGTGTATTCATAATGCTAGTATAAGTTTGCATGAAAGGCAATGTGCAAGCAAGATTAAGCAAGTGCCGAAGTATTTAAATTAGGCCGAGAGAGCTGCTGCGATATGAATGAAGCGAATTAGGTGTTTGAAAAGAGTGCACATACAAATTAGAACTTCTTAATTCATTCGTTTGCTTTCCTACTGTGTTATATTAACTTGACGTGATTCTTTGTGTGACTTAAGATCAGTTATGATATGAATAAGTGTGAAGCCCACTTTGTATTTATAAAAAGGATTTTACGTCATTAATCTCGACTCGGCTCTTTCCCTGGTTCGAGTCTAATCTCAACACTACTAAATACATACACACATACTACACATCCATAACATGATGCAATGGAGCAAATACCAAGCAAGGAGTACATAGGGCGCAGGGTAGCCACAGTCAGCCAGATGCTTGTTTACTTTTATTGCTACACATTACACTACTACTACTTCTACCACCATACCCCGTTTGTACTCAAATCTACACTATTAATAGTAATATTATGTGTAAAATGCATGCACACAACATAAGTAAACCCAATACTTTATTGCTCACTAAACTTACACCATACATATAAGGATTCTCTATATAATCTGTATAATTTGGACATCAGTATATCTCTATAGAGGTAGGTTGTTGTGAGCTATCAGTAAATCAGGGAGATAGCAAAACTCGCTTACGTCTACACCGTCTCTCTCTCGCTTTGCCTCTATCTCCCACTATCAAATTATATCTCTGTCCTCTCCGAGCTCTTCCCCACTCACTATCATCCCAGGTACACAATGCACATCACACAGTCACAATGCACACTGCACACTTACATTTTTTACTATATAATCATACATATATTCCTCCATATACAATTTTAAAAATCATTAACATTACGTACAGAAAGTATAAAGTAGGTTTCCAGATTTGTACGTACTGATATAAAAAGTTTCACAGATCTATATGCATGGAGTAAATTGTTTTGGTATTTATTGAAGGGTAGGTTAGGGTGTTGTAAATCAGAAGCTTTTGGTACTTGCATTCATGATCCATAATTTTATTTCACCCAATATCATCATAATATTATTTATTGTGTCAACTTTGCGTAAGTAATTTTCATAGTTCATACGATGAGCTGAACTTTCTAAGTAGGACTCTCTGTAGTATATAGGGATCGAAAATTGTAGACTGACGCAAGACAATAGTAAAATTAACCAATAGGGAAGTAGTACATATATAGTAGCAGTACAGAAATTCTGCATATTTGTAATATGAGACAGATTCAATGTTTGTACATAAAAGGGAATTTGACCATTATTATCGGAGTAAATATTAATGCGACTATAAGTATAGGAGCAACTGCATATTATTAGCACATGTAACGCATGTATGTTATAATATTACATCGTCAACGTCAATCTCACAGCAAAATCGGTAATTCCAGTATTTCCCATGGTTAGTTGATTGTTGAAAGAGAATGAAGTGGCAGAGGATAGAGAGACACAGACACAGCTTATCTCTAAGCAAAGCAGAAAGAGAGAGAGAGAAAGGGAACGATGAGACGAAACTCCATGAATCATGGTGTTTGATACGTCACCACACAATCGGCGCTCCGCTCTTCTTCGTAGCGTCTGAAGAGAGTTTGGTCATAGTATACGAAGAATTCTTGTAATGCAGTGACTTCAGTCAGACAGAATTTGGTTGAAAAGAGCAGTATAGTAGAGGCGGCTTGGATCGGGATATTACACTGTGTTACACCATGTTGCTTGTTTTACTCTGCGTGTGGACGCGAAGCGGACTCGACTGTTTTAAAAGCTTCATTCCAATACTACACCGACTGACTCTATATACCTACACTATTCCTTAGCTACTAATTGTATGGATATACAATAATATATGAGAGAACTAACTGGGAGTGTGTGTTTGTGCAAGGCAATGTGGAAGGTACATATAGTAGTAGTGGGAGTAGTAAGAGCAAGAGTAAAATAAGAGAGGAGATATTATTATTATTCCTTCCTAGCCATCCCAGTTGAAATCCGTTGAGAAAAGCCAAACGAAACATCTAATGGTAGTAGTAGAGAGTGGAGGCATAGTGTGTTTCTTGTTCATTTGAAGTTTTACTTGGTTTGGGTTTAACCTTACTATGACATCAACATAACATGACATGGTGATTTGGTTGCATATTACTATGCATGGAAGTAATATAATCGCGGATACTACATAGAATAGAAATATATAAGGTAGTATCACTTCCACCACCGTTCTACTAGCAATACATCCACTACGACGACTGAAGTTACTCGTAAGAGTAGTGCTGGTGGTGGTAGAGAGTGCAGTACACACATAGTTTCATTTAGTTCTGTGTGTAGTCTTGGTGGAAGTCGTGAGGATGATCGTCGTTGACGCTGCCATGCACTACTAGGCTACATGTAATTTATCGATTCATTTGTGAGTTCCTTTCACAGTACCTCTGTGTTCTGTAGTATCTCTGTCTGTGTAGTAAAGAGTAGTCTCTAATGTGCTTGTGGTGATATACTTCGTCTATTTACTACTACATTATATTGCGATATTACTTATATATCACAGAGTTTGGAGTTTTGTTATATACACGCTAGTGATACTCAAGTGAGTGAAGCAAAAGCTTGACGACTAGTTAGTTAGTTAGTATTCCAAGTTTCGATGCTTGCAAAACTCAACAGAATTTCCTGAATCATTATAATTTCTTGAAGTATTGTAAGCAAACAGCAAAGTAAGGAAAGTTGCTCTATTCCTAGTTATTCCGTTCTAATTGCTCTCTGTCTATATGATTCCTTTCTAAAGATCAAATTTCTTACTTTAATACATATTTTAACCAAGGGAAATAATATGCACGTTCCTCGTAGAGAACACAGGCAACACGTCCACAAACGTACGCATCGGAAAGTTTAACCAACATGGATAAATTACTATTGAACACACAGACAGTTCGTTGGAGGAATACATAATATCATATTGGTGCACAAATAAATGCATTAGTCTGAGCAGTTCAGAGAGTGATGGCGAATAAGAATGTTCGTTTGGAGGGACACATAGACATGCAGTAGAAGATACAACGATACAAGATGCTGATACACAATTACAGTAGCATAGTCAAGTCACAGTCAGAGTACGTCACACCTTCGTTTTGGAGGTACCTTTTTACTTTACAGCGTTTCTGCAGCTGTACTATGGCTGTGTCTCTGTGTGGTTGCACTTCGTTCTTCCTGAGTCGAGTACTGTAGTGCACTCGGTCATATTGGTGTTCATCAATGTAAAAGAATGGCTTCTAAACATAATAATGTTGAGAAATTAATGCATGACAGAGTGTACAAGGGATAAATAATACCCTCTCTGAAAGAAAAGAATTGTCTGTGAAAAACTTTATATATAAGGTACTCTGTAGAGTTATCTTGTACTTGCTAAGGCATGAGTAGAACTTAATTTTATGTGTATGTGTTTATAAAACGTTGCATATCACACGACTACGCAATTGCCATTAAAAATGTGGTGGTGTACAGGACACGGTGTTTGAGTTGATCGTAAAATCTCGTCTGTACAAATCTGACTGCTTCTTTACAAAATCTTGTGCATCAAAGTCCTGACATGCATAGTACACATACAAATATTCAGAGCAACAAATGTATTGCCGTTATTGCTAGATGTTGTTAGAATACATAGGAGATAGGATAACGTACATGACAAGATGAAATCACTACTACTGTCAAACAATAGCTAGCAGCATAAATAAAAAATGTTTTCTTAGTGCCTTAGCTTACAAATGTCGGAGCACATACATAATACGTAGTTTATGAACTACGTACTTATTTAATGCATATTAAGTCGAAGTAGGAATATGAGAGTACATATTATGAAGGTTGACGATTTGCAATACAGTGTACACACAAAATGCACATAGGTATTCGTATTTCAAGCTACATAAAATAATAAGCCAAGGAAAAATACAGATACTTTTTCATAGGTCAAATATTAGATATTTACTTTTATAATGTGCTATATCGAGAGTGTAATCAAATCCAGCATATCAAGTATCTACACTCACTACACTGTGTCTACATTTGTTCCGAAAAAATATTATTATTATACATATCTGTAGTTGAATGAAACTAAAATTGTCTCGGCTCCAGAGAGTTGTTAGCGATAAACCATTTATATGCATATTGCAATTCAGTACTATTATGGAAATGTTCTGGAATCCAGTAAGATATTTGTTTGCTTTGCTACTGTTGAATGGTAGCCCCGATTTGTTATATCTCGGTTGAAAGGCAAATCTGCATAGGTAAGTCTAAATAAAGTTCATAATGAAACCTTGTACATTTATAATAGATAACGATAACTTTGATAACTGAGAGATATCCGTCAATAGATAAAGATTGTTGTCCTAAATGTGGGCTGAACATGTTCAATACTAAAATCAATCTTTTGTATTTATTACTCCAAATTCATATTATTTCACGAGTCACGACTACTTACTTTTAAGTCACTACATTTTGAGGCAAGTATAAAATAAGGCTATCATTCTGTAATTTCAGAAAGGTACATGCTTGAGGACTTCAAACCTTGAATAGAGTTTCAACTGGTGTACAGTATGGCACTTCAAAAATAATGTATTAGGCCGGTAATGAGCTTGAATGTGAAGTTCCTCAATTTTCGTGTTAATGATGATTAAATGTTAAATATATTATTAGTAGCAATTTACACGGTATGGAAATGTTTACAAGTAGCTCAAGTAGGTACTAAGAACCTAGTTCAAATGCTCAGAGTCATCATTATTAGTCATAATGTATCTAAAGCATCCAAATTATTGAATCATAGAATTGAATGGTCTCATTTTACAGGAAAAATCTTTGCTCTACTAATATAAGCACATAGACGTATTAAGTTAATGAAATTGAAGGTAGAGTCAACATGGCCCATACTTTGGCATGAATTCATGATTACAGCTATAAAAAGGTGTTTATTAGCGGTTTAGATAAAATTTATAGTCATAGCAAGCACACTAGACATGACAGTACTCCTATGCGTATATTATGCTAGGTATATTTAATGAGTGGTGAGTTGAATTAATAGGAATGGCAAGTTAAATGGAATGCTGGCCATCATTCTTTCGGGATTGTAGCCCGAGTCAAGTGTGACAGTTTTATGCATCTCAAAGAATTTGGCACATATCACATCCTCACTTACTTTGTTTTGTTTTTCTCAACTGAGTCCAATGCAAACAGTCCAAAGATCATTTATTTCACCACTTGAATCGTCCACTGGTTGGGCCATTAGTGTGATATGTAACGGATGCAATTTGTTCAGGCAGTAACTCTTACTCACAACCATTGCCATATCGTGCGATAATTTCAGTCCGAGAAAGCAAAATACTACTATACGTTCTGTCTGTTTGGTATAGGTAAGGTACTATCTCTTTATGTAATAATATTATGTTCAGATACTCCTACACAGAGATATGTATGTTTACTCCTTGGATGTATGTCCTACTAGAGAATATAGGCGTTATGTGTACTACAAGCAGCATCAGCAGTAGAATGCACTCAAAGACTCGTAGTTCACACAATAACATGTTCTCTTGCTCTTCTGTTGTGTCTTTCACTCAGCCAGAACTGAAACGAACACACACACATTCCTTTTTCCATGGTTGCTTCTACCAGAAGTATTGCATAGTCTCTTCTTGTCGTTCGTTGTACGACTACTTCTGCTGGCATAACATAACCTGTGGATTGGACAGTGTTATTACGCTTTCTGTTTGCACCGTTCACTGCATGTGGATCCATTCAGCTACCTATAACGAGAGTTATTGAGTTGGACTCTCAAATAAATTCCCTATAAGAGTTTTAAGGGTCCTTGCGTAAATTGTAGCTGAATTCGGTGTGTGTATATGTACATATACACATTACATTACCATTATGTATATGATGATGCATATCATAGGTGAGAGAGAGAGTGAATGAATGGATGATACAGAAAAGCTTCTCTCCATGTGTTTTATAATATGCATATTACAGCTCATAACTTTCCACTGCACGGATGCTTCCATTTTTCCATAGTAGCTCTATTTCAACTGCCTCTTTCTCTCTGTCTGCAGTAAAGAGTACATAAACGAGAAAACAGGTGTTACAAACTTACAACCGGGGACATTATGACACTGTAACTCATCATTACCATCATATCTCTCTCTCCCGCTCTGGGCTAAGCTAGAAACACATTCACAGCTATACGAATGAATGTGTAACTCATTTATGTAATTTCATACTTCTCTCTCTCTCCATAAATTGAAAGTGTATAAATGCTCATGACAGAATAGAGCTTTTTGTTTTTACAGAATCAATCCGTTTCGTAGCTATCACAAGAAGCTGTGGTGTCTCAATCTATTTATCAGATACAGTTTTATGAGCACAAGACAGAGGAAAGATCTATTGCGATATAATTACGAAAGAAATTGTTATGTATTTTAAATTGTCAGTGTGTCAGTTGTACTACGAATCAACAAGCCAAATCATCACTCCAAGCTAATCATCACATGAATCACAGTAATATTGTAATTAGTATAATCAGATGAATTATTCATATGTAAAGGCCGTATTCTTTTACTTGCGTGGGTGCTTCGCAATGCTAATTAATTTTACAAATTTAATAATGAAAGTGTGGTAAGTGTGTGTGTTAAATTAACTAGGAAATGGGTGCAAATTATCTTTTCATCACAAACTTAAAAACGTCTAACTAATCGTTAAATTCGAATAAAATAATTATTGTCCATGAATTAGCATAGAATATCTGCCAATATGTACTTCGCCAGTTAAGTAAAAACTGCAAACGTTTTCAAAGTGAAAGCCTTCACCGGAGTGTAGAAAGCGGTAGTTTATTTTCTCTGTAGAGTCTGTACAATTTTTACATGCTTTCACATTTCCTTGCGGCGGAACATTTGAAAGTCTCTCAAAACTGGTTCTTTGTCACCATCTTTTTTGAAATCTATCGTAAACATTAATTTTTTGTTCGTTTTTTGTAAAACAGTGCTTAATTAAATTTAGAATTTATTCTGCTGAAAATTGAAAGTTGAATTCCATAATAGTTTTAATTTATAATGAACAGTTAGCAAAGCTGGACTCGCAAGAAGACGATATTAAAACGTTGAAGTTTGTAGACCGACCATGGTACATATTGGTAGTAATAACCGTTAAATATTTGTAAAGTTGTGAATCAAACGAAACTAATATTAATATTATTATTATTTGGTATGATAAAGGGTTTTCATGTTGGTTAAGTGGGATAATTTGTAGAATTACTTTGGAATATGAAGCATAATATTATTATATGTAAGTTACAAGTTATTTACATTTGATTTTTGTTTTGTTGCAGGAATGCTTTACGGACACTTGGTCATTTGGGAATCATGTATGAGATGAAGCGGTGATCGATAGGGAATCAATAACCCGGACCAACCGCTATTAGACAGAAAAGATTTCCTATGGTCTGGATTTTGTAACGTTTGTAATACGCTGTTCACGACGAGGATGTGAATAAGTGAGAAAAAGTGTTGTATAGAATAGAAACTTGAAACTGGGATGGCAGAATCGAGGTTTGGAGATGCTATAAGCGTCATGAGTTTATCAGCGCCAGTAGAAAACGAAAAAGCACCCGAGACTCAAGAGTATCTTTGTAGTGACGCAGAAGATAGAGAAAACTCTTCTAAAACTGATTTCACTAACACTGCTTCAACCCATCCCAAAAATAGCGCAGAGTCGGAGTACCCCAATTCGCACGAAAAAAGCGTTGAGGCGTCTACTAATTATCCTAACAATAAATGTAAAGACAGTAATTTGTCAGGTCCAACAAAAGACGTCCAAGACTCAGATCCAAATTTGATTAACAATAATGAACTCGAGATAAATTCTCTTTGTCCGATTAACAGCATCCTTAATTCCATTGTTTCAAGAATCGAATCCCAAGCAAATAACGAAAACATGGGTAATATTGTTGCTTCCAATTTATGGGACGGTAAATCTAAAAATAAATCAAATAGCCTCAACAACAATGACGATGATGAGCCAGAAGAGGAGGTGCCTTCAAAACTTGAGGATGAAAATGTTGGTTCGCCAAAAGAAAAGTCAGATGAGCAAATGCAAATTACGTACGAGTCTCATAAATACGGAGGCAGTTTTACATTTTTCAAGATATCGCCACTTACAGCCATGGAAGAAATGAAAGTGGAAGACACTACAGACAAAAATAATTGCAAAGATTTAGGAATGGCTGTAACAAACGGTGATAAAAGTTCTATTCCAGTTGGCAACTGCATGTTGGTTAACAGCGTTGATATCATTGCTGATGCTTGTAGTACATCTACAGCAGAGTCAGCTTGTAGTACAAATAATGTATTTGACCATCCTACCTCATCATTAGGAGAGACAACAGGCCAAAGTATTACACAAGGTAATTACATTTAATCTGATATATTGCACACCATTCGGCACTCCATCCAACCCTGACAAACAGGGTAAATTGTCAGTACTAATGGATTTGTTTTATTAATGATATTTTAATAGGAGTTTCATCATTAAATGACGGGTTAACATTTACTACGCAAACCGCATCATCTTTTGGTGAAAGGGAAACCACAAACCTTAATTGTACACATTTTGATGGTTTAAATGACACCATCCACCTACTTAATGGAAATGGACAATGTCGACTGGATTTAGACCAAGAAATAGGAAATCCAAGGAAGCCTACGGTTGTGCTGCCGGGTGATGAGGAAACTAGATCTTCCCCTCCGCATCAACTGACTGCTCTCAACTCAGCTTCTCAACCGACCCCGCTCTTCTCAACTCTTACCAACGAAACTCACTTACAACCTTTGGCAGATACATGTTTCCAGAATTTTGTATCTCAACCGATAACAGGGTCGACTTCTAATAGAATACATACGGAGGTCAAAGAAGGAATCTTGGCTGCTTCCAGTGGCAACAGTAGCGTTACTTTCTACGATGGTCCCAAAATGCCCCCGCATTCACCACATACCAATGTTCAACCCACTAGAAGCTTGTTGAAAAGGCGGGCATCCAGCAGCTGTAGCTCAGATGATTGTTCCTCTCCGAAGAAACGGCGGTCGATTACTTTTGACGGCGTGACTGTATTCTACTTTCCACGCGCTCAAGGGTTTACATGTGTTCCATCTCAGGTACGTACGCCTTTCTAATCCCGAACTCAACCTTACATTATGTTGTAACTGTAGCCATCATGTTATTTATTAGCAGCCTTGTCACCACGGTATTTTGTTGGCAGAATCAGGGTGAGGATAATTCTATTTGTTAGTTAGTTTGCTGTTCGGACTCTTTGGACTTCTCTATTTCTCTTCAATCCAAGTCATTTATAAATGTATGATTACATGGAAAGTTCTTTCAGTTCTTAAGTTCCTATAGAACCCCTACCGTCTACTTGGCAGATAGTGCATTGCATGAATTGAGTTAATATATGATTCATATGATGGAACATGTAAGTTCTGTAGGTATTCGGTGTATATGCACATGAAACATTGGAAATTGGAGATGCCATATGCGTATAACACTGTTAACTTTTTACTGTAGCATAATATTATCTAGCAATTTTAGTGGAACTTGTGTCTTAGCGTGGCAGCGTCGGCGTCTATATGGGGCACGTTGTAGCTAGCTCTCTGGTCGTGCACCGTGCTATTGGCATTTGGCACACTACACGCTATACTACATGGCATAGACTAACTCGATTTCATATGGGAGATCAATATATGGTGTGCTCTGTACCAACAATAAGTCGAGTTCGTCCGAGTCGACCTATGCTTTCTCCATGCTTTTAACAGGCCAGTCGGTTTAGATATCAGTTCCAGTGTATAATTTTCATCGCAGTTCACATGACACAGTATTATTATAAATCTATGGTTTTATGTGTGGACGCGATATGTGATACTCTTCTCAGGATGTAATGTGTGTGTGCCCAAACACTAAAATGCATACAATAATAACTTTTTATTCGTACTTGTTAATAAGGCGCACACGAGAAAAAAAGTTTTATCCCAGGTTTCATTCAGCTAACGAATTTCAATTCGGCTCTTTCAACAATTAAGAAATTAAAATTGTATATTTGAATTGCCTATGTATATGTATGTTGCATAAGATGGTATAGGATTCTTTAGTGTACGTATTAAATTTGTCTGAAATCATATTGAAGTTTAAAATTAGCTTATGAATTTGTAGTCTCATTCAGAAGCCAATTATGTCAGGTAGTAGTGAAAAATGGTTTCAACAGTTCATAAGCTGCTGGATGTATGCTTTTATGTTAAAACGAAGCAGATAGTTAAACTGTAGCTGTTGCAATGATTTTAGGATAGAGACCTCAAAGGGTAATTATTATGGTCAATTTTCATTTGGGTGAAAGTTGTGTACAGTTCATTTGATTGATTTGATTGTGACTGTTTCAGGGTGGTTCAACATTGGGAATGGCATCCCAGCATACCTTTGCCAGGAAGTTTTCATTGACAGAACACGCTGCTGAGCAACGAAGACTTCACAAACAAATGCTGGTACGATTAAAACAGCAACAGCAGCAGCAACAGCAGCAAATCGTACAGCAACATTCTGAGGACTCAATGGCAGCGGAAGAAGACTCTACCCCTATAAGCTCTCGAGCGTCAAATCAGTCAAGTGACGATAGTGACAGTCACGAGGAAGAAAGTGACTCTGATCTCGACATGGATTTGGACAATTACTATTTCCTTCAACCTGTTCCTACCCGACAGCGGCGGATCCTGTTAAGAGAGGCAGGGGTGAAGAAGATTGACTCCTTTGAGAAGGACGAGTGTCGTGACATCCGTACGTCAAGGGAGTTTTGCGGGTGCTCCTGTAAATCTTACTGTGATCCAGACTCGTGCTCCTGTGCTCAGGCTGGTATTAAATGCCAGGTAGCTGAGAATTTTCTTTTTTGTACTGACTTTCGTTGAAAAATTGATTGCGCATTTATATGAAACTTTTTTTGTGAATATTAATTCATTTGCCTTTTTTGTGTGTAGGTGGATCGACTTAGCTTTCCCTGTGGTTGTTCTCGTGATGGTTGTGCCAATCAAAATGGTCGGATAGAATTTAATCCTATTCGTGTCCGTACACATTTTATACATACCTTGATGCGTATTGAGTTAGAAAAGAAGCAAAGCGAGCAAGTGAGTTAAATTTTGTATGTTGCTATTGTTGGAAAAACCAGTACTCTTACTTACCAATATTGTTATCTATACTAACTGTAAATAACTTGTTATACCAATGAACTTATCTTACCCAACAACCTTTATAAATAGATACTAGTACGATACACTTCTGTAAATTCACTTCTATTATTTATCAAACGATTCCTTTTATGGAAAATGAATTATTATTATTATTACCTATGAATTTATTGTTTACCATGAATTATATACGCATTAAAGTTTAAATTCTTTACATAATAATACTTATTTTCCGAAAAGTAACTAATTTATTGAAGTTTATCATTGCACATGAATCATTTTTGCCCGTATATTTATCCGTAATTATTATTACCAACCTTAAGACGTACTATTGCTCCATATCATTTAAAATTTGAAAAAGTCAAAGACTCATAAGGATTTATTCCGTTTGTTTAGGCCAATGGTAATGCTCATTTGAACGGTACGCTCATGCTGCCATCGACCGCTCACAATCAGTTCCACAACAGTTCACCTCAGCAGCCTACGATGAATAATTTAGGTGCTCTCAACACTATGAGTAGTCTATCGTCCCACTACAACCAGTCGCAAACGCCTGTTCAGCATCAAATGAAGCCGCATTGCTCACTGCAACAGCCGCAGCAGCAACATTGGACCACTCCTCAGGCTCATCAAATGCAACAACAACAACAACCTAGACCGTACTTTAAGCAAGATCCTACACTTCCTGTTAACACTAATGGTCAGTATAAATACAATGGAAATCTGCTGAGGGACGTTCCATTTAGTGTCAGCATGGAAGTAGAGTCTTGCGTCAATGTTGGAAACTATACAAATGTGCACTACGAACCCCGACCAGACCTGGCTGCTGCAGCTGCTTTAAATTCCACTATGCCCGGGTCACAAGTAGTTTTCCATCCGGGAGATGAGTTGCCAGTTAGAGAAGACTCGTTGGATCTGTACTCAACTTTTAGGGACGACTCGTACTCCGAAACTAGTGATGACTTTTCTAACGAGAGTGGAGACAACCGGTTTCCTCCCGTCCCGCCCACGTCTGTTGGCAATCTTCACAACCCGCTAGAAATGAATTTCCAAGTACAAAATGGAGCTGCTAGTAATTCTGCGGTAAATCGCACTGTAGCTGTAGGAATAGACCCAGTGATGACAGTTGGGACTCATCAAAACCACAATCCGTTTGCAGATGCAGCTTATTACAATCACAACCATGCCTCCACACAAGCAACTATGCATCATCAACATCAACACACACAGTCGCCTTATCATCACCCCAATATGATGGCACATAGTCACACTCACAGTCACCCTCAAGTTAGTCAACCGTCTTACCATCATAATCATCAATCTCTGTACAATCACCCGAGCCCTTCTTCCAGTCTTGCCTATTCTTCCGAACCCAATCATGCTCATGACCATCAGCATGGCCACCAGTACAATGTCAATGTTCCTCAGTCTGTGTACACCAAACCAACTTATACTAACGGCTATGCTGCTATTGGAGTGACCAACGGGTGCGCCTACGCAAATACTCCTAATTCTGTTCAGCCGGACGCTGTACCACCGTCGCAAGAGATTCCTCATCAACCTGCTGTAGAAATTCCACCTGTTTCTCTTCATGAAAATGGAAACCACATATCCATCGATGCAGGTCATGTCAACGTGCCAGCGTATACCGACCTAAGTACAGTGACTTCCTACACGAAATTAGAACCGTTTTCCGATCTTCTTCACGGCACTGCCAAAGGCGTCTGCAAAACTGCATTTCAAGCTCTTCAACAAATCAATCGAGACGAGGAAGATATGAATAACAAGGAGCTAACCGGAGACAACATGAATGGCTGTGACGATGACTCCCTTACAGAAAACTTTGGCGAAATCATCAAAAAGAGTATGGTGGAGACAGTCTCTGCCTGAAAAGTAAACTCAACTACTTTGGGCGAGTATATTTATTAAATAGTAAGGAATAATGATAATGATAAATGTACAATTCGTACATAACCATGTAATAGTAATGTATTTGTGTAAACGACAATTTAAATGACATTAGGCCAGGAGGGATTCCTATTAAGTAGATGAGACAAAAGTCTTTCATTCAATACTTTTGTAATCAATCCACGACTATTGACCACGACACTGATGTTAAATGGAAAGTAGGGATTCCGTATATATATTAATGTTATTGCCACCTTATAAGTAACTATATAGATCTACAAATACATCCTCATATCTAGATGATGCAGTTCAAATAGTTTCCTATGTACAGTAGGTCCATATTCCTTATAGTTCATTAGATATCGAAAACCCTATTAAAGGTTTCGAAATAATATGTCTTCATTGATGGTGCCTCGTATTGTGTACCGTATATATACATATAAAATCGATTTGAAAGTACCTAGATATATCCTCAGTATGCTAAATACAACATCCTTAAAACACTGCTGTACGACTCTTCCGAATCGTAGAAAATTAATCCAAACAATCTCCCAAGATAGCGAAGTTTAATCCTGTACTAGCAGTGCTATTTGAATATTTATCAAATAACACATTGTGTTGTGTACAAGCACAAAATGAACTTTCCACAAACAACTACGAAGTTTCATAGCACACAGACAGACATACTAATTGTAAGTGTAGACGTGTGTTATCGAAAATTCAGGCTGAGCCCTGCAACAAACCAATAATGTTATAATATATAAAATCTATGTAACTATTAATTAGCAAATACATTTACTATTATGGTCTATAGCTATGCTAGATTGAGTCAGTATCAGAAAAGATGCTCTGACTTTCCTAATCTACAAAAGTACGACAAGTGTACACACTAGAGAAGACAAAAATGGTGCAAGCATTGTAAACTGTAGCCTACATAGAAAATATGTGTGCTATCTTCCTCTTTTAAAATTTTATGTAGGTATTCGTATGTATGAACTAGGTATGGTCAGAGACAGTAAAAAGGTTTAAAAGATCACCTAATGCCTGATTTACGCAAACACGGAGAGAGGGTTTTGTGCTACAAACGTCATTCTTTTGTTGTAAATATCATTGAAATACTACTAAGGTAAAAATAGGAAGACATACATGTAAAGACACATAAATCTTATAGTAGAAGATATTATATGTAATTCTAAAAATACAGAAATAACGTGTATGTACTATCTCTGCTAGTTGTATTGTACCGTAAAAGAGTACCAGCAGTTTCTTGTTCGTTACTTACTACAATTACATACAGTGCAGTGGACACTTTGTAAAGCTTTACATCTTCTGCAATTAGCCAGGTATTAACTTATGCCATACCATGATTCCCTGCCAAGAGATAGGCTATTGAAAATTAGATGTTTCTGGAGATGGAACAAAAACGTATAATATACATTTACTTATTGAAGTCGATGTATTTTAAAAAATGGAAGAGAAGCCGTCATGTGCAATGCAGAGGGAACAAGGTATTTGTCTAGCATCATCATGATTTGTCCATATCTTCCTTGTTCCATACACGTTAAAAGATAGCATGTAGGTGTAAAAGTAGGTATACCGTCTTGTGCATCATAATTTAGTACTCTCTAAAGGACATGTTCACTAATAAGACAACTTGTCCATTACTCTGTACTACTATTTACACAAAGAGTAAAAATAAACTACATATACCTAGTGCTGTTAAGTACAAGTACTATAATAATGTAAAGGTAGCTCTATGTAAAATATTTATAGGAAGTTGGCTGGATGAGGACTAAACTATATACTTTGAATAAAGTGTACCTATACTACTACTACTAAACTACTAATGTACTACATACAACATAGATACTACAGCGAATAAATCCAATCTTCTATATAATCGAATATAGCACTAGCCCCAAAAAACCTCTGTGCGTAAAACTACCTTATAAATACATACTACCTTAAAGTACCTCATCAAAGGGCTAATGAATTAATAACAACAATAGTGTCCGTGTCAGGTTATGAATAATAGAATACTTATGTACTAAAATACATACTACTACTATTACAAAGTACTACTAAACTGCTACTAATAACTAACGTACTAAAACTATGCATTAAATATAAATGAATAATATGATTAACATAAATACAATTATTACTAATACTTATACCTGTAATATGATTATTACTATACCTGTGGGCACTTATTGACTTTCAGCCTCGTGTATTATTATTATTTATTTATTATTATGATTGTACTATATAAAATACGATACATTATTATTATGATTATTATTGCTATTATGTATTCAAGTTGTTATTACTGTCTCGTGGAAATATTATATAAGTGTGCTGTATTGTACTGTGTGTTGTGTATTGTACTGTATGAGTATAAAAACTAAGGTTAGTACGTATAAAATATTATTATGGATAATAATATCGTATAAGCCATGCCAAACTGAATATAATATTATTATGTGTGTATGTACTATGTGTATTCTGTACTAAAATGTATAGGAGTATTCCTGTCTGTGTATTTACAGATACCATACTACCTATAGACAATGTGTACTACGCATAAGCACATGATGAAAGAAAGATTTAGCGATCTTGACACGTAAATGTTACTGTTACCTAATAATTTTGCTTGAATCATACACACCGTAATGCCATTATTGTCTTACAACACTATTATACAATTAGTGGTTTACATTACAATGCCATTAGTGCTTATATAACTTAAAAACAATTAGTATTAAGAATCAACAAGGTAAGGGCCAGATATTAAATAGATTTATATTATAGTTCATATACAGATACCACACACGGATATTGGCCCAGTTCGTTCGTAGAAGAGATATTTCATGTTGTCGTATTATATGTTCTGTGTGTACGTCTTCAATTGTATACATAATACATACATAACGGTTAGAGTTTGGAGAAAAGCGTTTGGATTGTAGATGTTAGTGTTTATTCTTAGATATTATTATTATTTTCAATTTCAGTACTTAGAAATGGTGATAACTATTATGAAATCGGAGAGTAGTACATTATTATTACACACATAATATACTAATCCATTATATGCCGATAATATTTAGTAGTAGCTGAATAACCGAAAAACAATCCAAACGATTCATTGATGCATATAGTTTTGACAAGATTGAGAATCCCGAATGGGAATCTTCTTCTTGGGTTCATTATTATATGTTGTTACATTATCTACTATATTAAGAATTAATTAAATGAAATCTATGTAGGTGTACGTTTGTCGTTGGTATATACTTAATATCTATAATCCATTCGAATGCACAGTGAAATTCAGTTATTATTTTGTTTGTAATTTTACAAGAACCAGATAACCGATGGCTTTAGCTTTAGTAGTTTGTGTGCCGTTGCCGTTGATTAAGGAAAATGCGTCTTGATGCGTTGTATTAATTTATTTTTCGTACATTAAAGGTATAATTATCGTAATTAATTACGTAATACGTTAGCCAGCAATAATAGTTTTATACTCTTAGATAAGAATTCTCTTATATAGTAAAAATAAATTATTTCCCTGCAGCACTGGTACTACTACTGTAATAATCTCTGATACACATAACATGCTAACAAATGTGTAAGTAATTGAAACATTTCAACATTAATAAAATTGATTTGTTCTATTGTTTGATCAAGGATTTTCTCGTTAAACCTACTCTCCACTCATTGTTCCATTTTCATACTTTATTGCTTTCATAATAATATGTTGGAAGTTTACATTGGCATGTTTACCCTCTTACTTTGAGAGAAGAATGAAGAATGCATATTACGTAATATTAAATGCATCACATATTTTATTTTACACAATACATGAGTAAAACCGCAGTGAAACATAGAAGGTCTAAAAAGGGAAGGGGAAGAACGCTCATAAGATGATGAAAATATTAATTTTGCATGAAAAAATTCAATACGTTGAGTTTCATTTTATTTTCGACTCTGATACGTAAGAGTAATTAAGACTAGATATGCAAACAGTTTTATGAGTACTTATTCAAATCTAAAGTAATCATTTTTTGATAGCCAACCGGTTACATGAGAATTCGTCATATCAAATATTTATTAAGTTATGTTCAAGCTGACCTTTAAAACTTAAGGATAAAACGTTCGTGTATTCAAATCACTTTAGTTTTTGTTTCCAGTTAAACTTATCCCGGCAGGAGAAGTATTAATATTACCTAGGTATGCTTTGTGCCTATGCCAAATTAATTAAATTGATGGTTACCCAAATGCATGTACTTACATAAAAAGAATGATAACTTCTTCGGCTGCTTATCTCTGATGAACACATTGAGATTACCCCACATATTTTTTAGTCTCAAGTATTTATATTAATTCTCTTCTCACATTCTAGTAACTTCTGTGAGTTCTGTAACTTTTGTTGACAGGGCGAAAAGGATTAGTATTAGTTTTGTAAAGAATGGATAATGTAAGTATTCCGACTCCCACATTTAGTGCGAAAAAACTATGGATATCGAATGAGAACTGGCAAAACTAATCTGGCATAATGATTTTAGGTAAATGAAAAAACTATTCCTTAACTCTCAACCAGCATGTCGTTCTACGTATTTTATTTACAACAAATCCCCATCTTTAATTGTATGCATTTCAATAATTACCATTTGCTTTGCATACTGCTACTAAATATGATTACACTGTTTGTGCAAAGATGACCATCTCAATTTCATTTTCTCATGGCGTTGGTAATTCATATACTTATATTATCCTGGTGCACAGTTTAAGCCATATTATAATACAATTTACAATACTGGCAGCTCTACACAAAACAATACGAATCCGCTATTCTTATTATTCTTCCACGTGTATAGTTTACACAGAAAGACTTAATCAGATTATTACGGCAATCGAATAAAAGCTATAAAGATATGTCAGCAAGCTACAGTAGATACACTGCATATGATTCACATTGTTTTTTCTACGTGTTCACAACTGCCACAAGTACAAGCAAGTACTTTTTTATTTATTCTGCAAAGTACATTTACAGATGTGATAGGAAAAGTTGAAAAGATCATAATATAATGTTACATATAGCTACATAAGACGATTTTCTTGAGCCATTTTTATTGTTATGTTCAGATCAGATGCAAAAGTCATAGAGACGTACAATGTAGCTGGTGTGAGATACAGGAGCTTTACAACGTGTAAAGGCGCACATTAAAGAATTGGAGTTGAGGGCAAGAGGTTGCAGAATATGAGAAGGTGGGTAAACTTATTACGATATTCATTTCGTTGAACATTTTAGCCGTACTTCGAAGATATTGTACGAAGTAGAAGGAAATCATTTGAGAAAACTTGTTCTGATTATGTTTTTGTTTCTCTTCAGTTGTTCGTGTCGTGCTCATGTCTCATTATATCTCAAGTTCCTTACTATAACAGAATTGTGAAAGTTTTTCCTGAGTTGACTCAATCTACAGACTACAGATACACAGGTATAGTGTGCTTTATACATATATGAATTGCTTAAATTCAGTATAATATAATGCATAGGTACTACGTACTATTACAAAACGCTTAGGCTTGTTATATGCATTTGGAATATGATAAATAATAACGATTATGAATAAACTCACCTCAAAGACGGCAATGTTTAAGTGCACATTATAACAGCACACTCATAATAACGTTACGTTATAATATAGGGATTTAGGTCCTAAGGCAAAGACACCATACAAAGTTCTGGGTACCAAAAAATAATGTGTGAGCTATCGTTGGCATCTTTCAAAAAGGTGTGTAATGTAGATAAACTTAAGATGTAAGGTATGTATACTCTTTATGGTGTAAGCAGAGAATGATCATTGACCATAGGATATGTTAGGATTCATTTTGTAGGAAATTCAACAGAAGCAAATATAAACGGACACTATGCCAATATTGTCTTTCCTGGGTTGCATAATATAAATTGACGAATCCTGTTATAAAAATAGAGGTCAAATGAATGGCATTGTGAGAAGTTGTTCTTACAGGACGTAAATTACAGTGCAACACATTAGTACAGGTTATTTTAAATGCATTTTGCTGCTTTCTTATGTAATTGCTAATTGGCAACCTCAATTTTGAGTCAGTAATAAATTATTATTATTACAAAGTCCAAGAGGCACAGTCTCATCCTCAACTAATCTCAACCAAGCATAGTCTGCAACGAGTAACGACCGATATGATGTTCACACAAGTTGGAAATGTGGATTAAATCTAACCATATAATGGTTTGCGAACTGAATAGTATTATCGCGAGCTATTTGTAGAATAACGTGTCCTCCTTAATTCATTCAATTTAACTTTCCCATCTTTTGATGCTTATGTATAGGTGTATTAAGTATACAGGTTTATATTTTCGCAATATATACTAGTAGTAAAGGAACAGTAGAACATAACTGAAAATAACGATACAATGCTCATAACATTTGCATACGCTCCATGTTTTATAAATGGGTCAGTAGCAGTAGTTTATTTAGTTCTTTCTCTCACCCTTGTAAACACATGTCAATCAATGTCAATCAACATAAACAGGAGGTTTTGAATAGAATTTCAGCGCACATGAAAATATAAGGAGCAGGTATTAATACATCATTTAACTTTAATAGCGCTCTGTAGTTAACTTGGGTTGTATATGTAAATAAATACCTACTACTAACACACGTTGAATTGAGTTGTTTTGTGAAATTATTAAAAAAGCACGATTTAAGCAGTTCTCACATGCGTATAGTTTAACTTAACCAAACACGTCATGTCATAATACGCGACAATAATTCCAAAGCAACCCTCATGTTTGCTTTACTGCTCGAATTCACAGGTCCTCTAAACTAGAACTAGGATAGGACTTTACTTATATTGTACTTTAGCGTGAGGTGGGAAATATTTATATGTATGTATGTACCTGCTTATGTTAAAGACAAACAAAATTGCCTGCAAAATATTGAACTCGTGTGTACAATACAAAGCACTTAATGTTAATATGGACTGGGGACAAGCGAAAATGAAGTTTAATAGAGACATAATGTAATATGCAAATGGTGTGCTATATGGAGTATAGCCAAGATCCCCGTATATCTAAGAACTGTTTGGTACAGTATATCCAAACCAACAATGCAAAACAATACTGACCTAGATATTTCCGCTTTTGATAATTAATAGTTAATATACACTTTGAAGAAACGCGAACGTGAAATGAAAGAAACGAGCAGTTGCATTACCTTACTGTGCCTGTCTATAATTAGATTTCGCTTATGAATTCGCAATTCGTCGAGCTGCTCTCATTCAAAATTAAAGAATGAGAAACTGTTTGATTTTCGCTTAATTAATTAAAAGATTTGAAGGACTGAACATTACGTTGGTACGAGGGTCTCAATTTGCAATGCTATATATACCACATCGTGCATGTGTATTTCTAAATAACTTAATCGTTGAACTCAATTAGGAAATACGAACGAACGCATGCCGATCATTGCCGATGATTTCGTACTTTTTAGGGCTTATACAGCGCAATGTATCAATCAGATCAGCATGGTTATTTATGGAGGTGTATCGCAATTTACAATCACATCGAAAATCTTACTTTATTTCCAAGCTAAACAACTCTTGTATATGAACAGGAAGATGCAATTGCAGGTACTATTAAAAAACCTTGCATGCGCAATATTACAGAAATAAGTCAAAATCACGGTTGACTATTTATGTGCAGGTAATTGGTAAGGTACCTCTTTTCACAGCAATAATGCAAGATGCATGTAACGTTTGTCGTTTCAGGTTGCGTAATCGCATAATCTGTACATGTGTGCTATACTGTGAATTATATACAGGAGACTTATTGAATGTAGCACAATCTGCATGCGTATTGTATAAGGACAAAACTTTCATAGTCTATACATCTTACCATACTAGCATCGTACAACTATTAGCTACTTCTGGCTGTATTTTTAATGTGTATATAGGTATAGGATAGGTATAGAATATGACATAATGCTGCAAGCATTTGTATATTATTATGAAGAATGGAAGAAATGAAATCTTTTACAATAAAAAGATACACATAGACAACATAGGTATCCCATAATAGTACAAATGTATATACAAAACATCATCCGCAAATACAAGTAGGTATTTCGTTTTCAGCTTCATATTCATGACACACTATAAAATGCATGCATGTCTTGCATGTACTTTTTTATTCCCAATCCCAGCAGCATTTTAGCAAAGCAGAAATAAACACATGAGACAAATGCAAATGTTATGATGACTATTAGGTGGAGTACATACAAAATGCACACTATAAACACATTTTACCATGTAATGTTTCTATACTTATTACTTCACGTACTCGGAACCTGTACGTACTGTTATTATTTAATAAGACAATTTAAGTTAAAAAATAAAAGTATATGCTTAAACAATGATTCGTAGTAGAGATATGTAAAGAATAGTTAGTGTGGTTACATTAAGGTATAGTATATAAGGAGATTGCGATTTTGCGATTGCTGCCCCACAACATCCTATAACTTTCACTTGGTTGGTTGGTAAGTTAAAGTTAATTTTCATATTAAATTGCGAATTGTGAGTGTAGATAGTGGAGTTTGTGCTGTGATTCCCCATTATCCCATATACAATCACAATACACATTGATGTGCATTATTCACGAACTCACATCTTCACTTATAAACCACACAGTCGGAGATTCCATGTACAACAATGTACATGTAACGTAAACGTAACACATTCACTCACATAGAAGAGTCAGAGTGTCAGAGTACCTACCGGAGTACACCTCTTCTTGATTTAGTGTTGACTCTCGTAGTCATTTTCCTGCTGACTCGTCTGAAGTCTGAATGAACATTCAAAACTCATGTTCATCTTCTTCAGAGTGAAGTAAGTGTTGTTTACATTTAGTAACCCGATTAAAAGATAATCAGCCAATTGTACAGTACCAAAGAAGATTAGTGCTGCATGATACATAATAAAAAATTTCGTCGTTCTCCGTTTAACTAACAACTTTAAATGGAGTTTCTGAGTTGAAAAACGTTTCCAGTAGAATTGTAGACAGCGCAAGGAAAGGATTATCGATTCATACATCTTTCATAAGGTCGATATTTATTATTAATATTTAAGGTGCCTTTCTCCTCAGCTCATTCCCACATCGAGAAACAGGTGAAATATCAATATTCAATCTTAAGAAAAATGTTCAGAATTACAACACATTTACGCAATTTGGTTTTTACAGCTTACGTAGAACTTAAAACAGAACAGTGACGTTTTAAGGAAACCAACCGTCAAAATTCTTACCTCTGTCAGCTGTACCGTATATAAAAGTAGTAAAGTGCAAACTCTGCAAAGTAACAATTGCTTTTATGTGAAATTAAAAAAAATGTTTGGTTATTTTACAATTTTGTAAGTGACAGTTGCTGCAATTTTATCTGTCATCTGTAGGTTCAAAAGTTAAAATTAAACAGCCAAAATTAACATAGGTATACCTATGTTAATTGAATCTATATACATATAGATTCATTAGTTAGTTTAAACATAGTTAGTTAGTTTAAATTGAATAAATTCACTGTGGTTTGCGCATTTTGTTCGGTATTTCCTCAGGAAAATTATTTTCCTGCTACATATTTATAAAGCTACAGCTACATTTACATAATTATGCAGGTGCAAGCAGTTGTTAAATTGTAATACGTGTAGGTGTTCAATTAAGTTTCCGTCAACGTGTACAGAATTTACAGAAACCATATTTTAGTTTGTTTGTGATCTATATTGCTTATAAGTACTAGCTCGGTCTCATTTCTCATACTTATTATAATATGATGTAATAATAACATGTACATAAAACTTTTATTAACTATAATGAATATTGTTTACAGTTTGAATTCGATTTCGTAAGCACGTAAATTACCAACGAAGGATATGGATTCTAAGGATATTGATCCGACGGAGATCGACTGGGTCCCTTTTCCATTAACACATGTTGAATTTCCAAGAGGTAAGCGTTTTGAGTACCTCTGAAAGTATTTGCTATAAAAATACTTCCGATTACAGCTCGTTAATTAAGAAAATTCGTTTAATCTTGACATGATACAAGTTGTATAATAATTCATTTTATTCTAGGTGATTTTATTGGAAAAATTTTGGCAATCTTCAGCTTAATGCCTATGGCTATCATATGTGGATTCATTACCCTAATACTGTTTCGCCGCGATCTACACACCGTAAGCCAACCTCCAAACTAAACTATTAAAAAGTTGTTGAAACGTAAATGAAAACTAGTAGCTCATGAACGATAATTCTAAATAAATTATACCAAATTCAAATCACTTGAATTTGACAGCTGAAGAAAGCATGGCACTTTAAATTTTTTATTATAGTTCTGAGTCTGAGATTAGGACAATGTAGACAATTCTATCACGCTTAATATTATGTTTATACCGGTACCGATTTTAATTGTTGGAATTTATTTTGTGTTGCAGATTACATTCTTTATCGGTCTTCTTCTGAACGAAGTATTGAATATGATATTAAAATACACTATAAGAGAAAGTCGACCAATGCATAGAAATGTCCAGTATACAGAATTTGGAATGCCTTCATCTCATTCTCAGTTGATGTGGTTTTTCGCAGTATACTCTGTGTATTTCACACTATGCAGGTATTTTAAAGACATTTCTACTCTAACAGTAGTAACAGTACATCAATTGGTGTAGTTTACGCCAAAATGTGTCAAGCTATCATAACTGAATTATTGATTTAATCACAGATTACACCAATACCCCGGAAAAGGTCTAAGTCACCACCTTCACAAAGTGGGAATAATTTTAACAGTCGTGTTTGTGGCAACTTGTGTGGCCTACAGCAGGTAATTAATCAGACTACAAATACTTAAGTAGTTAAACACTAAACTAATTGCGATTAATTAACATAATGAGTTGTAAAATGTAATTATAAATGTGTTTTGTTATAGAATATACCTCATGTATCATACGTGGGCTCAGATATTCTGGGGTGCGGGGACAGGTGCCCTTTTTGCCACATTTTGGTTTGCTCTGACCCAATTAGTATTTACACCTAGATTT